>VFFE01007640.1:1840027-1879945 GCA_008921705.1 Burhinus oedicnemus | reverse complement strand
TCAGCCCCTAACCTGTACTGGTGCATGGGGTTATTCCTCCCCAGGTGCAGGACCTTACACTTGCCCTTGTTGAACTTCATGAGGTTTCTCTCTGCCCAACTCTGCAGCCTGTCCAGGTCACGCTGAATGGCAGCACAGCCTTCTGGTGTGTCAGCCACCCCTCCCAGTTTTGTGTCATCAGCAAACTTGCTGAGGGTACACTCTGCCCCTTCATCCAGGTCATTGATGAATGTGTTGAACAGGACTGGACCCAGTACTGACCCCTGGGGAACACCCCTTGTCACAGACCTCCAACTAGACTCTGTGCCACTAATCACAACCCTCTGAGCTCTATCTGCCAGCCAGTTTTCAATCCACCCCACTGTCTATTCATCCAACCCACACTTCCTAAGCTTGCCTATGAGGATGCTGTGGGAGACGGTGTCAAAAGCCTTCCTGAAGCCAAGGTAGACAACATCCACTGCCCTCCCCTCATCTATCTGTCCAGTCACACCATCATAGAAGGCTATTGGATTAGTCAGACCTGACTTCTCCTTGGTGATATTTAGACTTGTGTCCGCTGGTGTGTCAAACCGTGAGCAGAAGGAGAAAAAAGTCATATTGAACCACTGAGAACGTGGCAGCAGAGCAGCAGCAGGTCCCCACTGATGGGTTACAAGGGTAGACAGGATGCTGATATTACCAATGGGAACTGAAAAGAGGAAGAGCGAGAAGCGAAAAAGAGACAGAAGAAAGAGAGGAGTAAAATAGATTTGGAGAAAGTATTGAGTACTGTTTAACCTTATTCCAATTACCATGTTACTCACACAAAGAAGGATCTATCTGAAAATGGAAATGAAAGCTTGGAGGGAAGGAAGGAGAAAATGCTTGTTTGTGACTTATGGTAACAAAGAACAATTTATTATTAATTTTTTGAAAGAAGGCTATGACAGAGATTCAGATAAGATTAAGGTCTAGAAATGGTGACAGGTTAGCCAATGGGTTTCACTCACAATTAATTAGTTAAATAAATTGGGGTTGGATTAGATCACCTGAAACAACAACTATGAACGCATATTCAAAGTTATACGGCAAGGCTCATTCCCATCCAGCAGTTCCATTTATGATACTAATATTCAAAAATAGCTGCAGACCAGAAGCATTTGGATTCTGGAAGATTTTATCAACCTTATTTTAAAATAAAATAAAATAAAATAAAATAAAATAAAATAAAATAAAATAAAATAAAATAAAATAAAAACATAAAATAAATAAAAATTTACAAGTCTGCTAGGTAGAGTATAGTTGAATGTATATGAAAAATTAAGATAGTATCACATGGCATCATGATTAAAAGTTAAATTTCATGCAAGATGGATGGATTAAGTCCTATGATAGAGGGATTAAATCTGCTTTACTAACAGATTGCAAAAGGCAATTGTTAATTTTGTGCAAGAAGAACTCATTACACAAGGTCACCCAATAATAGCACTCTTGTTCCACTGCTATTTAATATTCCTAGTGTTGATTTAGATGGCAATATAAAGATATTTCTGATTAAATGAATAGATAACACAAAAAAAAACAGTGGGACTGTAAAACATGAAGGATGCTTGGTTGCTGTTATGAGACAATCTGAAGTGCCAAGCCTAATGATCACAGTCCAAGGAAACATGACGATAAAGGTTTGTGTAAAGAAATACATCAGGAAACAAAGGAAAGTGTATATCCAGCTGGGAGATTATGGCTTGGACCCAAAATATTCTGGGGGAAAAAAGGCTGCAATCATGACTGGAGACAACTTGAGGTACCAGTAGCTGCCGCAGCCAAAGGACCGCTGGATGAACACCTCGTTGTGTGCAGACCAGACTCCACTGTAAGAACCAGGCTTTAACCCAGATATTTGTCCTGTACCAAGCTAGACTAGATGGCCACGATGATTTGAGTGTAACGTGGGCTTCATGTGGACTAGAGATTAGATGTCACCCAGAGGTTAACCAGCTAGTTTCCGAATTCCCTCAGCCGTTAATGGAGACGGTAAATCTGTCTCCAGATTTGTACAATGAGGGCTTCTGAATAATCCTGAGCTTCACTGTTCAAAACCCATAAACCTTGTATAAATAGTATGTTCTCTCTTTCTGCATAAGAAAATGTTACGTGAACTTGTTTGGATTTCTTCATTTGTTGGCTAGGTTGTAGGAAATATTTCGGTGATGATTGTCAGCTTATTCACAACTGCACACCAGGTGGGGGACCTTCCAGAGGACCTTGATATGTAAAAGGATGTATTTGCAGCTTGAGATGTAAAAAGCAGATTCCTTAAAAAGCTGCTAAAACTCAAAATCCCTATAACAGGGAATAGAGGGAATTGCAACACGGAGATGGAGTAACAGTGTTTTTCTTTCCACTGCTAAGGTGTACAGAGAAACCTCTGTACATGGAAACTTCGTATTGAAATATACATCCTGTATAGATCTGATTACAACCTCCTCTGAAATGTTTAAAAGTTACAGTCTTTCAATACCTTATCTTTTACATTTTGTGAATAAGCTCCTTTGCAAAAAGTCCTTCTCAAAAGAAAAAAAAAAAAAAGGGAGGGTGGGAGAAGGTGTTTTTCTTCTAAATCGCTTATCTTTGACTTCTATTAAAAAGAGATTCTAGATTTCAAATAACTGTGTAATGTCCTCTGTTGAATAAAGGGCTTCTTTCTATCTGGAGGCTTTAATGATGAGTTTAAGGATTTCATTTCATAGAAATAAAGCACCTTGTTTCCCTGAAATCTTTTCTTGAACTGACACCCTCTTATTCAATAATGCTTTCTACAGCTGCACTACAATAAGTATTTTTATTAAGCATGGGTAACCCTGAAACATGGTGAGCAGCTTTAGAGGACCATAGATAAACGTTTTTTATTTGACTTTTATTTGTGAATTCAAATCATATAGTGTAAAGTTCCTGTTATCTATTTACTGAATTTATCTTGCATTGTACTGAGATGCTTTTTAGCTCGTGTGTCCTGATACTCACACATTCTTACGGATGACGGCAACCATAAGGTTGAAATACTGAAGGCCATCAAACGAGCGAATGCGAAATGCTCGTATCTTCAAGCACTTAGAGCACAGGAGGCATCGAACAAGTAACAGGAAAGCAACCGCATGCATCTCCGTGAATGAGACTGAAAACAGCACTGAAGCTTACATACAGGAAAATCTGGGCACTGGATACAGCTAAACTGCTCTGCACTGAAACTATGTATTTTCATGGAACGGATTGATTTGTAGAAAGCAGGACATTGGTTTTGCAATTATTTCTTTCAGGCACATACGTGTTTACAGAAAAGGTCTGATGGGACTTCCTTTGGGAAGTGGGAGACCGATCTTCCAAATCCCAAGCAAATTATAGCATTAACGTAGATGAATACTTTAACCACGTACTTGCTGGTGTCTTTTTAAATATGTAATTTAGATACCTGTGTTCCATAAGACATTAACTTTTGGTTTACTGATTAACTGTTCTGCTTTGTGTTTCCAAGAACATTTCCTTATGTTGTTAAGTGTCTTGAACATCACCAGGGTAACTACATGCTTCTCATACAGCCCCATCTGCTGCCATCTACGTGGGGCAGACGTCATAGGAAGTGTCACCATTCAGACATGAATGCCTCAGGGCTCAAAACTCAACTATGAGAGTAAGCTGCTGATAATCTTTTTCCCAGGCTAAGTTTTGTCTATCAGTGCTAAGACAAGTTATTCAACAGTATTACACCTAAACTACCTCAGTCTGCTCCGTTCTGCTCTGCAGGCAGGAAATTATTTGCGTATGAGATCATTACAGACCTTTGGGATACTGAGTATACACAGATAAAGGACATCCAAATAGATGTCCTCACTATTGAAACATCAGCCTTGAGTGACACCTGTAAAGAAAGGCTGGAGCTGGCGGGGGAACCTAATATATTTGACAATGGAAACTTTTTTGCCCTCACAGCAACCACGTCAAATTCCAGTTACTTTCACAAATGCAAACAACTGTGAACAGTCCACATGGCAATTTTTGAGTCGAGTGCCCTATAACTGAAGTTCATTTATGATCACTGTGAAAGTCTTCTAGAAGATCCTACACTGCTACCAATGCCTTCAGGCTGGCACTGGTGCTGCTAAATTGGAAAAAGAATGGAAAATATCAGTATCATCACAGGTCACTAGTTAAGCAGGTTCTGCACTGTGGTGTAATTCTAAAGTCTCTGGCAAACTGAATGCCGTTTTACTTTAGTGGCAGATCTCTCAAAAACAATCTATTTTTTCTTCATCTCTGTTCAGAAGCTAGATACAGATTCCTGAGGTTCAGAACTTCCTCTCTACCAGAGACCTTCTTCAAGAGGACGACACATATAAGGGTTAGGGAGGACAGTCCAGGACAACTTGTTCCACAATCTTATAATTTCAAAGCTCAATAACTATTTGCAAAAGTGTTTGTAACGCTTTGACTAACCTCAAACATGACTAACTGTGAGACTCAAGAGGATGGCAAAGGATTATCAGTGTCCATTTCTTAAAAGCACTCTGGTCCAGACAAGATTTATTCCAAACATAAAAAAAGAAACTCTTTTTTCAGGTAAGTAAGGACTTCTAAGGTTTCATTGCAGGCATTTCTGTATTGTCTGGAAAACATCAATAGCTTTCTCCTCACTGAACCACCTTGACTTCTTCTCAGTGCATTTGTAAAGGTTCCTACAGGAAAGTATTCATTCACTATTTTCCATGAGCATCTTCCACAAAAAGAAGTGTTCTAAGGAAACCCAATACTTGATGAAGATGATAATAAATAAATGATCACACCCATAAAACTGGTCATGACCTCATTACCAGTTATAGGACAGAAACTGTAAGACAGTTGTCAGCTCAGAAAATCACCAGCTTGCCCAGTAAAGGCAGTGTTGGTTTTGCCGGAAAGAAAGAGCAATAGACTTGAAAAGCAGAGAAGGATTTATGCTGTGAGACAGGTTTCTAATTATTGGGGTGTTCATCCTGAGAGTACATAGGATACAATTCTATGAAGGTTATGGGCCAGATGTCAAGATGTTGCTGAATAGCAAACACTTATTTTCCATGCAGCCCTGGCTGGAAGTCCTCCTTCTCCAAGAGATAGAAAAGAAGATTTGCACACTTCTTTTATGACAGCCTAAAGGGAGATTAGGGATTTGTGGTAGCAAAACTAAAATTCCCATGGGGAAGCCAGGCAATGATTTAAAATAGAAGTGTCTTTCCCCCAATCAAAATATTTCAGGTTTGAACCATTATTTTCTACACAGTGGTTGATTGCTGTAAAAACTCCAGGAAATTGAAAACTTGTTTTTCCTTTAAAAAAAGCAGGAAAACAGTTGACTAGCTAATTCTACCTTGTGCAGGTATTCATAATGTTTATGGCAAGGAACAGCCGATGCAAATGGAGAAATGGTTACAAAGCTCATTTTGTATTTGAATGCTAAATTAAAACACATTTTCTAGAAATAATGGCATATTAATCTACAGGTGAGTAAAAGCATGGGTCCACTCCTCCCCAATATAAGTCATAAAAAGCACAGAAACATAGAATCTGCTCTCTGCCAGAGCCGTAAATGAAGACATGACAAAAAGCAGAGCACCATGCCGTAAGCGATGTCTCTTCAAGTCCTACATAGCAATTCTGCTCTTATTCAAACAGATTTGGAAAACTGAAGGTTTAGGCCCTGTTCGCTCTTGGTGCTATGTATGCCCACGTAGAGGGCTTCCAAGAGAACCACGAGCATCAGTAAAATAAAACATGTTAGCGATCTGTCCTCTCAGTGGTAGAATCTGACTGATTCATCCCTTGAAACTCAAATATGGATTATTTCAAATAAAACTGACAGCATCAGCCATCTGTGAACAATACAGCTACGTCTAACTCCTCTGACCTTTTCTTACAGTACCAACTGCCTTGGCAACTCTAGTCAAACCTCAGCAGAACCTTTACTCGGCTCCCGCACATGATCTAAATCAATCAAACACTCTAAGGGCAACACCAGCCTGTTTGGTTCCTCCTCTGATGCTCCAGCTTCTTCTTTGGGAGCTTCATCCATCATTAACACATATTGCAGAGGAGATTGGGTAGCTCTGATTAATGGGTGACCAAACTTTTTAGGTCAGATAATATGACCGTTTTTCAGAGCACATTAGTGATTTTGGCCGTTCAGCTACGGACAATAAAAAGAGCTCTTCTCCGGGTCAAGAATATTCCATGGGTTTTCTTGCAGCATAGAGTCCTTCTAGGGGTCTGAAAGGCTGGTGGGAAAAAGTTGTGTTTTCTTGTAGAATAACTAGTAAGTTTGGAAATAACAGACAGGTCTTAAGGAGCAAGTCTTCAGGGGCAGGTTTCCACTAGTCATTTTGTAAAACACGAGTGACCCTTGTTTACACCCTCCTATATTCTCTTTTCATACGACCTTCTCCAGTGCAGTGCATGGTTTGATTACAGAGACATATAATTATGAAATAGAAACAATAAATGTATTAGGGTCACTTATCTAAAAATAGATGTCACTAATGGGTGACTGTTTTCTGCCCAAATGATAGTATCAAATTTTAAGAGGAGCATCTCGTTCATTTGCCCACCCAAATGTAATGTTTTTGTTTATAAAACAAATGGATTTGAACATTTGAAGAGCAGGAGTGGAGCACACTCCTGGAGAAAACTAGAGAAAATCTGGATTAATCTCGTTTGTAAGATGTTTGTTTAAAAACAGTTGTCTAGATAGGATAAGTTAATATTTTTTTAAAAAGGTGTGGTAATTCTTATTACTGGGTGTAATTGATTTTTATATTTCATTTTGAAAAATACTCATCAGTAAAGTATTTTTCAAATATTATAAAAATTCATCTTTTATTTGGTGCATGAATGAATACACTTTCACACACATGAAAGTCATTGTGTATATCTGTGTAAATCTGCATTCTCATGCACATAAGTAAGCGTACATGTCCTATATAATTCTGTATATGTGTGCTTATGTGTGTGTTAGTAATTATGAAAATATTCCTCTGAAATACATGTTTATCTGGACAAGAAATATGCAAATTTACCGACAACCAGCTGCATCTGGAGGTGACCACTCAGGTGTTTCCAATTCCTCTGGGCAGATCCAGATGTGCTCTGGTTTATGATTTACTCTTTCATTCTCTATTCATTTGACTTCTATACAAATATTGGGGAAATTCAGACAGGATAACAAAGAACACATGCACATAAAGGAAAATTGCCAAAAATTTTATATAATTAGATGGTTTTTTGTGGACATTTATGAAGACAGTGAAGATTGGGATAATTAATCCTTTCTCTACACATGTATAAATAGAGAACAAAGGAAAACAGACACAGACATTCCAGAGTTTCTCCAACAGTGTGGAAATTTTTTCCAGAACAGGTTATTTTCAACTTCCCCTACCATGTGGTTTACAACTTAAAAAAAAAAAAAAAAAAAAAAGCTGTTTAGTTTAATTTCAGTATGCCTCTTCCTACTCAAAGTAATGCCATTATTCAAAGTCTGAACTGAGTAAGAAACTATTAATTGTTTCAATGGTGCTTCTCTGCTGCTCATTACCGTAACATTTCAGTCTTACAAACATTAATGAATCTATCTTCTTAATGCCCTTATGAGATAGTAACTGTACAGAAGAAAAAGAAAAAAGTAAATAAAACCCCTTCATTCTTAAAACCATCTTTTGAAAAGGTCTTTACTCATGGAGAGTTAAGGATATAAATCACAAGCATCTACCCGTTTCCTAAAAATCGTGACTCTTATAATGACACATGGTCATTAAATATCCACTGAAGGCCTTTGATTTATTCATCCACATTAGCCCTCTAAAATACAGAGGTGCGACTGTTCTTGTTTTATGAAGTTTTTAAGTGGTTGGTTCAAGGTGACCCAGGAAACCACTATGCCACCTTTACCAAAGATGGCTTAACAGATCCCTTAAAAGAGGGAATATGGAGCACTTTTGAGGAGATGGTGCATGAAATCATAACTGAAGCATTACTTCCCATAATGGTGCTGACCTTTTTTTGTAAGTGCTGTGATAAAACCAAACGGGATCTGGAAAATACCTACAAGAATCACAAGTCACCTTGAGAATACCTCTTCTAGATGCCCGTTACTTATATTCTAATGTATGTCCCCATGCAGCACAAGTTGTCCCCAAAAGAGGATACAGTGAAGAGTATGACAAGTATGGAAATGTGCTGATTTAGTATTATGACTATGCAGCTTCTGTGTGAACTATTCCTCTGGATCCCCTAAAGATGCTCGTCTTTCTACGTTATTTCTGCTTGGAGACAACCTGCTGAAAAAATTGCTTTGAACAGTATAGAGCAAATAAATGTCCAGAAAGGCATACTGTGCCCAGTGATACAGTTCTGGACCTATGATATTGTGCTCCGCTTTTTTATGACAAACATAAGAGGTCTAATGTGAGATTTTGTTTGTTGTTTTGTTTCGTTTTGTTCTGTTAGGGTTTGGGGTTTTTTTCTTCCCCCCGTAAAGATATAATTCTTATTAGCTCTTACCCTTTCCTTACAAACCAGTAGAAATCTTTCCTTGAGCTTGTCCTGGGCTTTACCAACTCAAGAGCACAGAAAGAGCAAGGAGACAAAGGCGATTTTGTGGTTGCACCAGGTACACTCTTTATAGCACCTCATTCTTGCTGCCGTAAAAAGGTTGTTGGGCTTTTTTTTTTTAGCATTGCCACTATAAAATGCTATTTGAATGGTTTAATGCAGCAGACATTTGAAGTCACTCCAAGCAGAATTTCTTACGCATCCTATTCAATCAACAACTCAGTTATTTTTCTCAACGTCTACTGTACTCTGCTGAAGTGAAATTTTTCTTAGAATGATTTTGGAAATGACTAAAGGTAACATTTTCTTATCCCTCGGAGAACAGTGGGCCTGATTCAGGCACCCGCTTTCTCTAAAATAGCTAAAAGATACTCAATTAGAGCAAAAACCACAACTTAATATTCTCCCGTCCTTTCCTCTCTGGCATCTTCACTGCGGTAGGGGTGTGGAGGTTTTCTCTGCTTTGGACAATGTACAGAATGCATACAACAGAAAAGGTGGAGAGATGTCTACCATAAAATACCTGGAAGACTTGGCGTTACCTTCTGAGACAAGAGGTTATTATTTCAGTATCTGGTTCTGTGCAATCTTGTTCCAGATATACTGTGGGAGTAGGATATGGACTGTTGGAGAGGCTCCATTACTTCCTAATGCATAAGTTCATATACAATCTTTTAAAATACAGTTAATTTCTGATTAAATGAATATTTGATTTGACCAACAGATAATTATGTTTGTAATTCATGGAAAGCTCTGAAGAATTTGGTTTGGGGGCAACTTCATTTCTTATATTTGCAGTTTTCTTAACTAGTAATGAAATCCACATGTTATGTTTACATCCGGGGTGACAAATAGTTTACAAAATAGATTTATGAACTTTCTCGCCAGCTTACCTCTGATGCTTTGGTAATTCAACACTGCACAGATCGACAAATGCTGAATTTCCAATAGGATTAGATTGAGTTGCATATTTAAGGGGACAATTTAACATAAATAATGAGTTAAAAGTAGCTTTGAGGTGCTGCACATTCCTCCCTGTTGGTTGCTCTCCTCCCAGTTTTCCACACGCTGCCCAAGAGAAGCCACAGAGCAGCAGGACCCGGATCTGCAACACTCACCACGTTTTCATTTTCAAGCAAGAGAGAAGCCCTGTGGTGTCGGCAGAGCTCCTGGTGTGCTGACCCTTCAGAGCTGGTGTGGCTTGTGTCCCTGCCCGTGATTATTTACTGGATCGGAGTTAGGCAAGGGAAAGAGTCAACCTAATTAAAAAGGTTAGTCAGATGCATGAAATACACTTGCTAAACTCATTGTGAGATTTATTTTTCCTTTATTCATTTAGGAAGGAAACATCCTGAGAACTGCTATACCATTAAATAATAGAAATATAAAAACAAACTGACGGCATGTCTTTAAAGGAACCTGGTTCGAAATTTAAGATTTTATGCCAGAATGCAAGTTTTCCTCTGTACATCCAAGTGGGTAACACTTTCAGTGTCAGATTTTACCTGCATGACCTACTAATTCATATAAAGCTAATTCCCTTTCTGAGCTCTCTGAGTTCATTTTTTTTTAATTCTCACATAAGACTGGGCTATAGATTTCATTAATGAGGCCCGAAAAATTCTGTTATTCTAACAGGGAAAATATTGGAAAGAGCTCGGACATCAGAACATGACATACAGCTGCTGCGTGCAAAATCTTCGCTGTTTTTTTATCCCTGAAATGATTCTCTCCGTGCTCTCAAGGAGCTACAAATTCACAGTCTGACAGCCTAATATCAGCCGTGATAGCCTTCATTCTGCCACACTCCCTTGGACAGGGTAATTAATGTAAGCAGATGAGAAACTGTAATTGACATTCTGATCGATAAAGGTCTGCTTGGCAAACTTGCAAATGACATTGGAGTGGGTTCCCAGGAGCTATTCAAATATCGGCAGAGGGGTTCACCACGTGAGGGCCTTCGGCCGCTCTGCCAGCCAACGTGCGAGCTGTGGCACGACCAGCTGTGGCTGGTCATTGAGGCTCAAATGTTTTTGTCACCTTCTTCTTGCAGCAAGAGCTGCAGTGGGTCTCTGCCTGAAGAAAACCGCTCACACAAGTTCTTTTATCACAATAATACACAGACTTATATTAGTATAATGAAAAGGGGGGTTGCTTGTCGTTTAACATTGGGCTACCACAGCCAAATTATAAAGCAAAATCATTAAAAGGAGGCACTCTGCTATTCTATCTGATGAGACAATCTTTTCTCTCCTAGGACAGTGAATTCCCAAATACTACAGCCACTATATCCCACAGAGCACCGATTTCCATCTTGACTCTGACTACGAGAACTTAAAATAAAGGCAGAGATGTCCGTTCTTTTAAGATTTAAGGGAGACACATAACTCTCTCTTATGTGTGTTTTTCATCAGAGTATTAATTTAGTTTTACAAAGGAGCAGCTATTGTTTGGATTGCTAAAAAAAAAAAAAAAAGATTTGGAGAAGGGTGGGATTAAAAGATGAAAGAAAAATGTTTAGCAGTGTATATGCGAACTTGAGTCAACGCTGGTATAACAGCATTAACTAATACAAGCCTCTGATTTTTCCTGGTAGATGCAAAGGTAACCAACAGATTTCAAATCCTCATCATTGTTAACCAGGCATATATCCAGAAGAGCTCCAGTGTTTTTAATTAAGGTATGCTGAAAAAAATTCAAAAGGTGCTGTATCAGCCATCTTTCTTGGGATTACGACTTCGGTGGAACACCGAAGTGCGTGATTAGACCTTCCTCGGTAAGCGGACCCGAATGTTTGTTGAATCAGGGCCCTGACTGATTTGCTCAAAATCACACTGTGAATAAATACTCAGCAGGGGACCCAGACAGAACAATAACTTAATTGCACCCGAAACAAATGAGTCATGCTAGATATATTCTTCTCTGCTGCGGAACCTGCACCTGAGATCAACCAGCTGCGTATAAGCAGGAATAGAGATAGACCTCGTTCCTACGGCACGCGGCGACACGGATACCAGCGGCATAATTTGCTGTATAGAGATTCTGTTCTCTTAGTCTGTAATTCCAGCACTTAACAATGTACAGGATTACCTTGTTTGTTTGTTTGTTTGTTTTTCAATGTATGTGTGTGTGTGTATTCGTAAAGAAGCGGATTTTTTCCAGGACATAAAGGGAAACTCAACAAAAACGTCATGTAATATATGTCGAATCCCAGCCTGCTTTTTGGCAGCAGGAGAGGCTGAGGGCGTAAGCGGGATGTAAGCTGTGCGTGGCAGAGAGGTGCTCGTGACTTGCCCAGGCGACAGCCTCAGCAGCTCCCTCCGCTGAGATCCCTTCTCCCGTCCTCACCGCCTGCTGTCCGCACAACCTCCACCCCAGCCTGGCGCCAAACGTGAACACCGTCCGGGAAGAAGTTGGTTTTGGGGACGGCAAAATCACAGAGGATGCAGATAACAAGCAAACAGATGGAAAATACATAGAAAGGGATTTGATTAGAGGTATAAGCTTGCTTTGAAGCAGTCTGGAGAGATATGGGAATGGGGGAATACAGAGCCGCAGCTGTAGAGGGACTGGGGGATCCCTCCGAGTGATGCACTGGGGACAGTACGGGCTCCAAGGGTTAAAGAGTTGGTTGCAGAAAGGCAAATGAAGAAACCACACAGAACAGAGAAAAGGAAAGCAGAGCTACTTACTAGGCATAAATCAATGTCTCAGAAGGTCTGCTGGCCTTCCTGGGACGGGGAAACGGAGAGTTTCCTTCCTCTCAGGTTATTACTGCGAAATGGCTGGTGTCTCAGCCTTCACAGGGGCGCTAAATCCCACTCCCCGAGTCTGCTGCCTGAGCTCTTAAATTCCAATAAATCCAGAAAATTGACATTTCTAAAAATGTCTCTTTTACCTATCCTGAGGTAATTACAGCCCAGGAGAATTAGAAGCATTAAGCATACATGAAACCTCGTGAAGCCCCTGGGGTATGATTCATCTCGCAATAACCACACCTCTCACTTGTCTCATCCCAGCTAATCATCGAATGCCTCCCAGTTTCTCCACCTCCCTATTCTTCACCCCTCTTCCCCTGCCTGTAGAGGATACCTGTGAAACTGAAAGCTGATACAAAGAAATGGGAACAATAGCTTAAAAATTCCCATTGTTCTGTTGCTGGTGGAAGAGTTTCTGGGTCTTATAGAGTGAGAGAAAGAAAATCCCCAAATGCTCCTCCAGCTCCTTGTTATCAGTCTCACAGCACTGAAACAATTTAGGCACGGCCGGGAGTAAATACAGAAAATGGTAACAAATGAAGGATTGAAAAATGGTAATGTAACAGATGGAGAAAACTATCTGGAGTTTCATTTTGTTGAGGGATGAGCGCTGATTCCAATGAGAAGCTGTGGGAATAAACACTTTTTAAACAAATCCAGTCTGTAGAGGGGCTGAAACCTTCTGAAATTGAAGACTTCCTAGAAAGTAGATGGTATTTTTATTTCTCTTATTTGATGGAAGCTTATAGCCTTGGTGTTTCAGTGCAGAGGACAACTTCTGGAATATGAGGGCTGGTCTTTAAGGGCAGTCCCTCTATATGTTGGCACATGGCAAAGTATAACTAGAGCATCTTATACTGCAAGGGCGCATATGGCTGAGAGTAAAATGAATTGCAGTGATTTTTGTGACTACCCGTTCCACTTACAAAGGTAATGAATAGAAAGACACGATATGACTTTTGACGACTGGCTAGGAACAGAACTGGTCGGCAGCATGAACAGTTAACAGGTATTTCTCCAAATTCTTTCAGAGAGTTGTTCAGTTGTTTATTTATGAAGCAGACTGTAACGCTGCCTGCCATAAAACGAAACTGCCGCTTGGAGCGTAACTTAATTCTGAAAGGGTAAGAAGAAGAAAAAGGTGCATTTACACTATGTAGGATAAAGATTTAAGGACAGCCAGCCTTATCTTCAAGACAGCAGTGGATCTGCTTGATATACGTCCTCAACTGGAAATCCACCATTGTCTGTTACGGTGACTTGGTACTTGCCTCTGAACTAGCTGCCAGCGGCCATGGCTGCAGGCAAGGTACTGCATTAGATAAACCGTTCATCTGATCCACAATGATGATAGTTTTCCCAAGAAAACTGAGTTTTGTACATATTCATCAGTTCAGCTGGCTGCAAGAACTTATGAACTTATTATTACTGTAAAATTAAAAGATATCTAATTAATTCCATCCAGTCTCTTTAATATCACATCTAATAATTACTATAGTGTTGTATAAAATTTCTGAATGTTAATTCAAGAACTAACTTTTGTCTTCCCCGCCTCATTCTTATCCTCACCCACATGTTTATGAAGAAGTATTGGCAAAGTGTTTTTCTAAGTTGTTAATTAGACCACCGTGTACAGAATATGATTCCTTCATTACAGGAAATTACAAGTACGTTCTTTTCCAGCAGAGACAGAAGAGTGACTTCAATGCATACTTTCCTCTCTCATTTGCTCTAGGAATAGTTTTCAAAACCCACAGGAACCAGGAAGCAGTAACATTGATAATGCAATGCCTTCTTTGCAGTTGGACCTGAATAATCAAAAAGCTATTACGGAACTCAAGCTGAGACTTAGCCAAATCTGTTCAATAGCCACATGTCGGATGATTAACTTTATATTACCAGTTTAGATGTTCTGACTTTCAACCAGAACGGTTGAATAATGTCACTTCATTAAACTAGGAAGAAGATAGTCCATTCCTATTTCTAGATCCTCCTGAAAGCCTTTGTGAATAAGGCTGGGAGTAAGGTAACAGCTCTGAGATATTGGCATTTAAACTCACTTCAGCATCTAAAGGCAAAGTGTCCAGTGCAAGTGGGGCTCCCTCAACCGACAATGGAAAAGACAGTAAACAAATTCCCAGTCTATGAAACCATAGATGAGGAAAGGTCTGCAATATGGAGTGATTCTCTTCACGTATCTTTTTTTTTTTTTTTTCCTTTTTTCTCCCCCCTCCCCGCCTCTTTACTATTCCCTACACAGCTGGCATTATCTAAACTTTTAATACATCGATGGTAAAACTCACATCATTGTACTAATGGTATATTTTATACACTGCTGTACTTACAAGAGGTAAGTAAATGTGAACTCTAGATACTGGAGGTATAGAAACTACTCTAAATGTCTGTAAATGGTATTTGGATATCAATGTTGACTCCTTTAGCTATATTCTTGCTCTTATTTTTGTGCTTTTTTTCTAAAGATATCAGCTTATGGAATCAAGTGAGCTCTGCATTTATACACAGATTTTAAACTAGTTAATAGATAAGATACCATTAAATAACACTTCTCAATATGTGGCCCAGTCTGAGTTTGTGAGGTTGTGCCAGAAATTTGCACCCTGCAAGAACTTCCTCACCATGTCCATTTATATCAACATTTCCTTTCAGGTGACTTTTATTTCCCCACCAAGAAAGTTGAGATGAAGTGGTGAAAGACTTGAAAAATGACTTGAAGGTTCATAAACTAGAATACAAAATTAAAATATGTCAGAATAATACAGAATTTTGAAGGGCTGAGTTCCATCTAATGTGTTCTTGTATTTTATGATACTGGTGCATGATACTCAGACTGGAATAACTTGTGTGCTGCCACTGCTTACTTAGTCATGAATTTCATGGTAAATTGTGTCCGAATGTACAACGTGTCTGAAACACATGGATAGACAGATATAAATTCAGGTGTGCTTATATATATATATATTCCTTTTCCTGTCCGGAAAAATAAGTACAAGCATTACTGTACTTAGCTATTTAATTCAATTCCAAAGTTATCTTTGAAGAGTTTTCAGTGAAGTTGAACTTTATTGTGGAGCTTTCCACTTGGAAGACCCCATTGGAGATGGTCAAAAAATCCAAGAAGGTGTAGAACAAACCGACCAACTAAAATGTTTTAAGAAAACATATAAGCAATGGCAAGGACTGAAATGAATTCTTAAAATGGTGGTAGGGATAAATGAAATCATTAATTACTTTAGAGTTCACCTCTGCAAGTCTAAATCAGTGTGAGAAGTGACTTTTATTATCAACATGTTGGACAACTTCTGCATTAAAAGTGAAAGTAGAGAGTGCAAAACAAATAATTCCCCTGTGATGGAGACCTTTTTAAAAAGGAACTGGGTTTTATTTCTTGAGGGGTAGAGAGGCAGAAGTGATAACTTTTCTATAATTCCAGGTGGGTTTCATGTCCTGAATCCTCAAGATGCCTCAGCATCCCAGAAGCTTATAAAATCCTTCCCAGCGACGTTTGTGGGTGTTGGATTGGGCCAACAAATAGGAATGTGCAGGGGATAATGACGCTGGGCAAAAAAGTCCAAAGGGGTTTTTAACGATTCTCTTACGAACCTGCGGATAGTTATATTAATTTAATAAAGGGTGGGGCAGAGTTGATTTTAAGCATTGTAAAGTGACTCTCCAAGCCTCAACACATGCTTATGTAGGATCACAGACTAATTAAGTTGTTACTTGAAGCTGTGCTTTCTGACTTTTCCCTAAAATATCTTTTCCTTTACATCTTTTATGTTCAAACATTTTATTAAGAGATTAAGCAAGTCACCATTCGGAAAACAGAAAATCAGTACAGGATGGGGAAGAATTAATAATATATATAAACAGGGTTACCCGGAGCAACCAGTAGCAGCCCCTCAGTTCTGGTTCAGGGAACCCTCTGCATGCCTTACACATTCAAATGTTAAGTCCACCTCAGCAAGAGAAAAAAAATTAGTATCTTATCAGTCCGTACAAACTGCCAAGCGCAGCTGAAGAAAGCCTAGAGATTTTAAGAGAAAAGCAATCCTATGAGTCGATAAATTCCGGAGCTACCTCTTCTCTTAGATATGTTAGCTGTGTACAAAGATTAGAGTTTTAGGAAGGATTTTACAAAGCCCAGGGAGTCAAACAGTTGTTCAGATCCATTGGCTGCTTTTGAAAATCTCAGCCGTAACTGTTTCTTTTTCAGCAGGGTTGTGTGCGATGCTCTGTTTACATTCTGAAATCACTGATGGAAAAACATTGTTTATTTTGGGCCAGAGTTAAAGCTGTAGTAGTGTGATGAAATATGCATTTCCATCTGCTTGATCAGAATAATCCTCTTACATCTATAATGTATTCAGCATAAGCGTTATGATATCTTTAGCCATTAATTCCCCTGACATTAAGTGTTCGGGATTTAAATATGAGGCAGCAAATTAGTGCATGGTTGCACTTAGCAACTACACTTAGTTTTCAGCAAAGATTTTTTGTTGTTTTTTTTTCTCTTGGAATTTCCCAGGTTTTGTTTCTTTCCTTAAATACAAGAATAATGACCCAATCCACTGAATCAAAAAAACCTGCCAAAATGGTGATGCTAAAGCATATTTTATTCCCCTTTCCAATTTTGAGGTCGCCCCTGGAGGAGTCCGTAGGTTAAAAGGTACTGCCGGCAAGGATAAAACCAGCGTGCTTTTCAAAAAGTTTGCACCGACTGGACTACAATACCAAGAAACAATTCATCTCCCCAGTATCTTGGCTTTCACTGTTGAAAGATTTCATCAATAGCAGAATCTCTTTTCCATCGCTACCTTTATAAAACTTTGGTGCAGACGTGTGAAAGTACCTTCCCATCTCCCCTCTCCAAACCACTCTTGATATCTTTGCTCTCTCACTCTGACACATTCTTTCTTAGGAGAGGATTTAACCGCTCGTTTAACTTTTTAGTATTTATTTTAGGGCTGCTGTCATAAAACAGGGTGTCAGTACTTTCCTGATTTATCGAGTCAGTTTTCTTCACTGTTTTTCTTTCCATTTCTTCACTGCATTACAGTCAAACTCTACTCATCTTTGAACACGTAACTTTGAACTTGCATGAGCAGCACTGCCATAATTTCCTTCTCATTCTCCATTTTCTTCTATTTCTCCTAGTTTCTTTTCTTGATTCTCCTGCTGTCCTGATTTTTTTTTTTTTCCCTGTTGGTATCCTTCATCTCACATAATGTTTAACACCTTCCAATGAAAAATCTGTCCTCTTACAGTCCAAAATCTTGTGCAACAGATTCTTTTGTTACCAAAAAAATAGGACAGGAATGAATTATCAAAGTCCAATTGTACCACTGACTCTAACTTCCACATGTTCACAGAAAAACTGAGCTTTGTTTCTGAAAAAAACCCCAGCTGCCATTCAAAGGCCTTTTCCCCAGAAATAATTTGCGTTTGTAATTCAGTCTCTGCATTCAAGGACGTAAAAGAGTCATGAAACAGTTGTGTGATTTCTTGAAATTTATGTCATTCTCGCATTAATTTTAGTCATTGGAGGGATTCTCAGAGAGTTCTCTAGTTTTGGATCATGTTCTTAGCATGGTCCTGACCGAAATAAGAAGCTATATAATTCATAGATGGTGTGTGTGGGGGGGTTATTTCTTTTTACCACGGTGTAAATGAAGCCTTTCGAGATTTTAACAACCCATCTGCTCCTTGCCAGAGGAGATGAGACTGCAGTGAGACGGGCCCCAGAAACAAGTTGCAGTTCCCTTTTCAGTCCACCTGAAGCATTGATAGCATCATCAATAATGTCAGCACACTAATAGGCTTTGTTAGTTAACTTGTGGTTCTCTGCAAGCTCACTGGCTGTGAACCGGGAAAAGATCTTAGCATTGCCAATAAAGAACAGCTATTAAAAAAATACTTTGTTGACAGCATTAGTATTTTAAACGAAGAAAGATAAACCTTATCGGGACAGAATGCTCATATCCTGCCCTGCCTCTGGAAGATAGTCCTGTCTTAAACAATTACTTTAATGTAGGTCCCGAGATTTTCACTGCAGTCTTCTATGGATTTAGTTAAAGGTCATATGTGGTAGGTGCCCAATTTTTACTGGTCTCTTGGGTAGTGGCTTAAGACAGGATTCACTTTGTCACACTAGGTAGGTCAGACTTTCAGGGTCGAAGATAATTGCTAGTTTCCTTTGAAAGAGGGGAACTACCAAGGAATAAAAACCAGGTTTGTGAACATAGCTAAGAGACAATGTGTTAATTGTCCATTATTCAAGCTAAAGCACATTGCTTGCTCATTAAGTACACACTCAACAAACTAAATGGATGTACACATGAAGGGTCAGAAATTTTACAACCCCCACTCTCAAGCAGTACGTCGCAATATTGTATTTGCTTAGTCTACGAAAGAAACACAATAATCTAAATGCAACTCCCTTTTAAAAACACCACATTACAAAATCCTACTTACTCCTGTGGTAGGAAAATAAACTAGTCTAGTTACATATGATTATTAAGATACTAGACCAAATATTATCTATTATTATTGTGTCAATCTTCTCACTAAAAACTAGACAAGTATATATTTTGCCTAGGCAAATAGATTTTTGTAACTATTTCTGCAGCATGGATTTTTGTTTATAAAGGCTAAATATTAGGTGTTATGTATATACTTACGAGAAGCTAGAAGACTTTTTGTCTCTTATTTGCTACTTCTTTCCCTTTTATTCTTTTTTTATGCTATTGGTAGAGAACTGAAATACTATGAAAAAATATTTTGATATAATGTGTCTGTTGAGACAGAGCTCTCTTCATAAAAAATATATATGGGGATATTCTTTTACCGTATCAGCTACAATTACTTTACCACTTTGTTTGCAGAGGATATTGGGAAATTAGATTTGATTTCTTTTTGTTCACTGTCCTCAGCATATATGCAACTTATCATTTCCTTCATCCAAACTGTCCTTACACTCTTAGCCTGAAATGAAGATTTTTTTTTTTTCTCAGTGTTGTGATAACAAAGCTGCTCTTAAGGGATACAATAAGATTCTGCAATACTTACGTTTATTTATAGCATCTATCAAGCCTCTTTAAACAGATCCTCTCCTCTGTATCAAGCACAATTCCAGAAGATTACACAAGCATCTCTATTTTTCTATTGCTCCTCTGTAGGTTTGTAGGCTAAACTAAGAACTAACAACTAACATTTTATTCTCCTTGTAAATAATATTCTGTTAAACCAATAGAGAGTTCCACATAAAAGAAGTACTGCTAAGATGTGTAGTAATACCTTCTTCACCGTGAAGCAATGCTATTTTGAACCATCAGCAACCTAATTAGGAGAAAAGCCTGGCACAAAGTACTTTCTCGATGTACTTCAATATCAAAGGTTTGGGGATGATTTGGAAATCTTGATAAATAGAAGACATGCTTGTGGATCTGGAATTCAAATTTACATTAAGATTTCATCATGACTCACTGACTAAATGACAAATGGTTTGAATCTTGATCCACCCTTACCAATTTTTTTTTTTTTTTTGCAGTGTAACGATATTTGGTACGGTTAGCTTTCTTTTTCTTTCCTCTTGAAATAAGGGAAACATTCAGTTCCTAAAATATTTCCTCTTAGTGTTTGATTCAGACTACAAAGTTTTGAGTTTTTTACTTAAAAATATAAAAAATAATGCTATGAATCAGACCACCAACAGCAGCTAGTAGTAATGTTCCTATAAAAGGCTAAGAAGGACATAAGCAGACCGCTGATTGTCTTGGTGTATTCCTCCAGCCTGCAGCAGTTTGCGAGTTTCTGCGATAGAATTTGCACTTGGATCATCATATTTAATAGTCACTGCTGGACCTATCTTCCATGAATTTGCTAATTCATCTGGAACTTATTTATGTTCCTGGTTTCACCAATATCCTGTTGCACAATTTAATTATGCAGCATCTGACAAATAACTTCATTTGGCTTGAAACCTTCTTCTTGAATTTCAATCTTATTCTTATTAAAATAGTGAATATGAATTCCTTAGTGACATCTCAATATCTCTTACGATATTATATCTTTTTTGTTTCCTCTGATACTGCTAAAAGAGACACACAGTGGGCAGACAAAAGCCCAGAGAACCCCTGAATCTTTCAGGGGCTCCTCAGGAGGTTTTCTAAGATCTGTTAGCTCTCACATTGAGATATGATACTGAAATTGGTGTGAATGGTGTAAAAAGCTCATGAAACCTGGATGTGTTGGAAAATTACATGGAGAGAAAAAACTAGTCTGAAAGAAATAATGTTTCCAGATTTCCTCAATCTTGAAATTATTTTACAAATCAAAAGTGACTAATGTTATTTATGAACAACAAAAAAAAGACTCTTAAAGAAAAGCATCAGAATATCTCGTCAGCTGACCAGTGGGCCGAGTCACAACAAGCTGCATCTCCGAATTAATAATTTCTTTTAAACTTGTACAAAGAAAGCTAACAGTAGGAAATTTTTGCAAAATAAACAAGTTTCAGACATTTTTCGTTCAACTGCAGTAGTTTTGCCTTCCAAGCTTGGTGTCTAGTTCAATTGCACTTTTCCCCAGCAGAAAGTGAGGAACACGGAGAGAAAGGAAGATATCCCTTCCCCCGCCCTTAAATAATTTAAATAGGAAAAATATTTTTATGTTACTTCTGTGAAAGATGGAAACATTTTCCATGAACACATTGGTAATTGCCTAAAATTCATTTTTCATTGAAAGAGTGAAAAGTCATCATGGCCGCAGACATAACAATCCAGGTCCTGTCATGAATAGACTAAAGAAAATGCTGAAATCCCTGCATCACAGCTATCCAGCTGGGAAAAAGAATATCATGGATCTAGCATGCAGATTCACTCGAGTTTAACTAGATATTATGGTCCAGCAGAAGCCTATAACTGTATTAAGAAAACATGAGGAAATGCCTATAACTTCTACGTAAGTTATGATTAATGAAACGCAATTCAATCCAGAATGTCAAATAACTTGTAGTCAAATCTTTGAGAACAAATGCCTTCTCTTTTGATTCAAATGTCTTAAAACTCCATCTAAATGTCACTTTATTCATGTATGCTCTATCTTGCATCTCACCTTGAGCTTCTAAGAAACTGTCCTGTCCCTTGGTGGCCAGTGTTGGTGTCTGGCCTTGCTTTCGCAGGCTTGTTTCATGCACTCAACACTATCTCTATAGAGCTTCTGTTCAGTGAACAAAATAAATGCTTGATTCGCAACGGAAACACCGACAAATATCACAAGAGAACGGTAATTCACAGAGCAGTAATGTGTGGAGCAATGCTAGAGGCAGCTGGCTTCTGACACCCTTTATTTTATTCTCAGAATGAGAACTAAACCACTGGCAAAGTCTTCTGGTTGGTGAAGGAGCCAACTTGGAAGGTTTCCCTATCTGAAACACGTTGCTTACAGCATGAAACAGGAAAGCTGAGCAACTGGTCTGCACTATAATTAAGTTTGAACAATAACCAGTCATGGCTTGATCACCAGCTTATTTGGTCCAGCCTGGAATTTGCCATAAACTCAAAAGCCTTCCAGTGTTGTTTCAACTGTGAGGAGTATGTTTTGTTCTGTTGGAAAATAAGAACCTCTGGTCCAAAAATAGCAGGTCAAATTCCCTGCTGGCGTAACTCCATTAATTTCAGGGAAGTAGCACTGGAAAAGAACTTCTCCAAGAAGACCTAAATGAGAATCTAAATTAGATATGAGGCATGAGTAAAGCTTTCTGCCTTCCCCCCCCTGCCTCCCCCCCTCAGTCTCCAGGGATGAGATCCTCAGCAGGTATAAATTACGATAGTTGCACTAATTTCCAACCGAGCCATAACAATTTGCACAGATTGAGGATGTAACTCTAAGTAGCAATATTCTTTTCCAGGAGTGAATAGACTAACACTCTACAGTGCTCTGAGAAGAGATTGCATTTAGTTAATGTGAGATATAGAGAACCATAGGACAGATAGTGCCACAATGCAATCAGTTAATAATATCCTTTAAATAATGCTAATTAATCTCACTTCAAGGAAGTGAAATGGTCTTTTGATTTCCCATAAATAGCCTTCCTAGGTAAGACCACAAGTCTGTCTAGTCCAGTATCCTGTTTCAAACTCTAATGAAAAGTGAAGATGCGGTGAAGAATTGGAACGATAGGGCAAATGTGTAGTGATCCTTCCCTGGAATGCTTCTACAGACTCCAGTAATCTGGGCTCCAGGGAGAGGTCAGGCCAGAGGAGGTGGGCTGTAAGCCAGTGGAATCATGGTAGTTGTAAGCGACAAACTCAAGTCATGTTCAGGATGAATATATAATTCATTCTCTAAAATCCGGTCACTGCAGAATTCAGATTTTACTGCATGTTTTCAACAAAGTTGCTGATTTCTGTGTCTTACAGTTTTTCCCAGATAGAATGTTATAACAGAAAATAGCATTTGGCGTGAATGTGTCATCGAAAGTGGTTGATGCAATTAACAGATGTTACTGAAATATTTAAAACAAAGTCAAAATTCAATCCTAGTTAATATAGTGCAAGATTGATTATAAAGTCCTTTCTCTCTATTTCAATGTGATTACCATTTTATACTAACAAACACTCTTTAGGTAACATGTATTAAACAATTAAGCTGCACCATATCGCAACCTGTTTAATTTGAAAATCACCTGAAGTTTCAGGGGAAAAAAAAAAGGAAAGAAAAAAACCCCCAGACTTCAGTGTGATTTAAAGTGGTGAACTCGAGTAATTAATATATGTAGAAGTCTTAATGTTTCCTTTGATGATTCTGTCACCTGGTCCGTGTCTTGTGGCCTTTCTAAGGCATACTTTTACAAAGCTTTCAGGTGTGGAAATCCATCATGCCCTTCGTAGGTTCTACTTTTGGAGTTTTAGCAGACAGCAGTGTCCCATGAGCAACAGGATGACTAACATCTCTCCACATCAGTGAAAATTAAATACGCATGTGATTGTAAAATCTGATAAATCCAGTAACACAGGTAACATGATATATAAGTAACAGGTGGAAAACAGTTGGCAAAATGAACTAGTGGGGGTTTGGGATTCTTTTTTGAGGGGGGAAGAGATGATTCTTTGTCTTCTTTTTTTCTTTTCATTTTTCATGGCAAGCTCACTTGCAACATCACAGTACATTTCTGAAGGTTAGAGTGAAAATATTGTCCATAACAAGAAAAACAAAGCCAATAATGGTAGATGGCTGTGGAACAAAACTTGAAGACCATTGTTGTTCACAGCTGAGGAGTGCATCCTATGGAGGACAGTGAGACAGTGAGAAGTGTGAGAACTGGTTGTCTGAAAGAATTCAGCCAATTTTAACCATTTAACACTGTGTCAGTTTTTTCTTTCCTTTGAAAAATAAGAAAATACCTATTCATTAGATACGGGTTACTTTATTCACTTTTTATCCAACATCCCAACAGATGTATTTAAACAATACAAAACTCAATGAAATGGGGGAGAAAAATAATATACAGACCCTCATATCCTGATAATAAATGAGACTAGAAAAGTCTGTTGGGCTGCACAAGCTTTTGAAAGGCTACTGTAAAAAAACCCCAAAAATTACTTCTATCAAGGAATGCACAGCTTGCTTAAAAATATAATAAACCAGTTGTAAGTGAAAGTAAAGAAGGAAAATATTATATCTGATGCTGCATGACATTCGGTGAAGATGCTCACGTTTGCTTTAAAATATTGTAGCAAGATAGTATTCTATATTTTCTGATATACTTTTAGGAAAATACTTTAGAATTAAGATCTTGCTGTGCTGTTTCAGCTCTTTGGGTTTCCATACAACTTTAGGCCAAGTGCCTGAGATTCATTATATAGGTAGCATTATATCTGTAATGCCTTACCCCCTTGCTCAGAAATAAATTCCCTCTTGGCAAGTATAATTTGTCTTTGGGATATTATTACCATCAGTTATTTTCCTATGGAAATAAAAGTTCGGTGCTGACTGGAAGGACCTTACATTTAGAAGGTTTTCAGCAGTGCTGGTGAATAAAATAGCTTTCACAGGATGGCTGCTAAAAGGAGCAGAGAAACAAACATGATGTTTGCTGTATTATTAAGTATCACTTGTATGTCTAGGGCTGTACATCATAGTACAAAAATATTGTATTTAAGCATGCAAAATATAATTAAGATTGGTTTAATTAAAGAATACAATTATACTTGCTCATGTTCAAAAGGGAAAATAAATAAAACGAACCATTGTGGAGGCCTCATTGATTTGCACAATGACAGAAGTCGTTAACCGAGCTGTGGTTAAACGGCGCTCATCTGCTTGCCGAGGAAATGGGCCTGTGCTGTAGGTCTGTGATATATTTCAAAGTATTTTGCTTTTCACGCATGATATGTATGAAATGTGCATTCTGTTGACTGGTAGCACAATCAGCAGGACGTATTTTGACAGCTAAATGGCAAATTTAAATGTGACTTTCTTTTTAGTGCTCTGGAGTTCTATTTTTCCCCCCCTGCGTGTGCAATGCAGCCTTGCTGAAGGCTTGAAATATCTCACACGGCTTCCCCATAACGTATCGCTCCCTGCATCTAGATAAGTGTCATCATGTCCATTAAGCGTCAGTTGAACGTGCTGCTCTGTTATGGTGCGTTGTCTCAGGAATGTCTTCAGACTTCATGGCACGGTAATTGTCGTACCGATTAACGCTGCAATGCACAGACGAAGAAAATTCAAGGGACTAGGGACTTTTCCTTGTCTGAGAGAGCAGAGCATATTTTATTTTTAAACGGCAAAGTCAGTTAAAACGTTTAACTTTGCATGAAATTTTGTTTGGGGGAAGATCTAACTCTACAGTTTTAGTGGCTAATTAAGAACAATCTGTTAGAAGATATTGCTTTGCAGTTTTATAGTGCTCATTTCTGAAGGGTTTCAAAGCACTTTACAACTGGTTCCTCAGCTAGCAGGAACTGCTTTCACACACAGATTTCATGAAATTATTTTAATGGAGTTATAACAAAATTATAACCTATTTAAGAAGCCATCCTGATGTCACTGTGCTTGGTATCATTATGTCCATTTTACAGAAGAGTGGAATGAGGGAGAAAGAGATTAGGAAGCAATACTAATCTCACCTGTTCTTAGGGGTGGGATTCAGTTTTAGATTAAAACACCTAAATTTAATGAAAGGCCAGCATGGGGCTTAGTTACACACACATAAGAGGGCTTATAATACCCTAGGATATCAGACATGCACAAGGAGCTGGCACAGGAATAACAAGAGAGTTATCTATTTGAATGGTACCTAATCATGATGAATCTCAAAGATACTAGACAAGTATGTTTGTGATGTGATTTTCACTGCAGAGATCTTCTGTAGACTGAGCTGAATTATTCTCTGGGTCCCACTGACTGTGTGCTCAATGCGGTTGCCCAAATGCATGTGTCTGGTGCCAATTAAGTTGCCCTAGGGGCTTCCATCCGGCACGCAGCTGCCACCCTGCAAAGTCTAAATCTCCCTAGATCTCTGTCATTTCTGACAGCTCCGTACAGTTTTCCTAGACACCCTAAGGCAATTCAATTTTGTCATTTTGCATCTTGGAGTTGACACCTAACTTACATGCAGACGTCTGCATTTAGTAGCTGGAGCTTAATCCCACCCCAGATATTTACATTTGAGGCACCCCATTTGAGGTCACTTTGCAGTTAATGGAGGGGAATAATCACTTTTGGGATATGAATCATCTGTCCAGCTTGTGCATCTACCATAGAATGAGAAGAATCATAAGTGTCTAAAGTCAAGTCATATAAATTCTGTCCCACTTGACTAAAATAGCACCAAAATTCTCCCTGAAAGCTAAACATCCTCTCTGCGTGACCTGGTATTTGAAGCGAAGAAACGTCTACTGCAAACCATACTGTAACAGCAAAAGAGGACAACAAAACCAAAGAGAACTTATAAGGGTCCTACTAAAAGCAGATGAAAGGAAACTGAACACACAAGCAGGTGTAGCTGCAGCATGGACGAGGAAATGAGAATAGAATTTAGAATAATACAGCGACTGTGAATACAGCTAAAGAATTCTATATACGGCTTCAGAAGCTGCTACCTGCATTTCAAACCTAAAGAGGAGCTTGTCTGTCTGAGAGCTCATTTTATTTTTTGCCAGGTATGACCTATTAAAATATATTATGTTTCCCTGCAAGCTTTGTCTCACCGAATAGCTCTTCACTCAGTACAAGGTCTTATATGTAAGAAAAAGGACCTTGAAACATTACAGAATGGTCGGTCAGAAATGGTGTAACCTTCACAGAGAACCTGTCTGAAAGTTTAAACCCTTATCTGCTTTTGTATGTTAACCAGGTGACTCCCTGAAAAAGATGGATAAGTAAAAACAATTAAATTTTATTTGTTCCCTAATTCATGTCTATTAAAGTTCAGTACCAAAGTGGCTCAGTCTTGAAAGGAAAAGTGTTACCTGAGCCATAAGAAACAAAATTATACTGAAGACAGGTAGAGAGGTAAACTTTTTGTTGTTCTGACGACAAGGTGAGTTATGATGCTTGGGATGCTTGTAAGCTCCGAAATGAGCGTGAGCGAATTTGTCATGGCATTTGCCTAGGTCTGTCTTGTCATGATGTGGATATGATTACATTCTTTATTGGTCATTACCTTCTTGCTTACACAATAAAAAGCTGGGATGTAGATATAAAGACAAAAACAATATAAAGATAAGAAAAAACTGTATAAAGACAAAACTACCAATGCTTTATAACACACTACAGAAACAGACATCCTTTCCTTAATTATAATTTAAATCTCAGACTTCCCATCATTTGGAGGAGGGGAGAGGTTAGGAGGGAGAATTAAGAGGAACCATAAGTTTTGAAACAATACCAGTGTCAGTCGGGAAAAAGGGGAACACTGTTCTCGAATCAGACCTCTTCATTCCCATCAAAGTAATAGTAATTACATTCTTTTCCATCTTATTCAAAACACTGTCTTGTTCTTACAACACAGTACACGCTAAAAGACTCATTTTAGAGTTTACATGAGGTTTGACTCTAAGAGTGGTCAAACCACAGAACATTTCTTTAAGGAAATTAAAAATTATGATTATTGACATCCTGGCCAAGAAATATCTGCAAAGGCTTACAGCTGATCTACCACTATGGACTAAATCACACAGAATTTGCTTATACTTAAGTTATGTTCTCTCTCTTCAGAACTGGAATGCATATTTCTAGATCTTTAGTGATGCCTTACCTCTCAGCTCAGAAATTACTCAGCACTGAAGACTATGCAATAAGGTTGTGGTACCAAACTTTCTAGTAAGTAATGAAAAGATGGTGATATATTCAGACTTGCTTTTTCATTTGGACGATAATAATTTAAAGATTATCTCAGCATCCCCAGCATTTACTTGTTGTATTTTATAGGTAAGTAGAAATTCCTTTAAATATACAAATAAACAAAATCTCGGTGCTATCTCAGAAGGAAAAAGTGAACAGGCTTGAACCATGTTAAAGAAGATTAAAATTATATTGAAGACACACAGGAAGATAAACTTTCATCATTATTACTGCAGGTTGCTTAGGATATGTATTAAGGGGAAAGCCAGAGGTAGGAAGCCCAAAATGAATATATGTAAATACCCAGATAAACCTATTGTTTGGGCACATTCTCATGTCTGTGTTCGGGTTTTCCACTTCATTTTGTAAATCTTTTCCCTACCACAGAAAGCCAGGCTGGGATTTATCTTGTCTAGTTTCAAGCATCAATATTACATACACCTACGGGTGTGGGACAGCCACACGCTGAGGGTGACTGACTTGCTGTAGTCATCTACATGAATTGTCTTCTTTGACTTTAAAGGGAGTATAGAGTGATTAGCATACATAGTAGATGTCTACATTTCCTCACGTGGATCTCACCCTGAATAATGACAAAGGCAGTCACTGTGGTACGTATGTAATACCCAATTTATGAAAAGCACCAAAATCACTGAAATCAAAAGCTCTAGGTGTTTCTATTTGGAAAATAGACCTACATATGGCTTAAGCAGCTGTTCAAAGCAGTGTATGCTGTGCAATTGTGTCAAATTGAAAAAAACTATTAGCTTGTGGGTTTATTTGCCCATGATGTTGTTTTTGATGTTTGAGTGACATCCAGAAAAAATTCAGTAGAAACTCCTAACAACCAAAGGCAAGCAAATCCTGATGAAACATGCAGAAATCAGGGGACGGTGTCTGCCAGGTACTAAGACAGACCTATAAAAGTTTAAAGCACACAGGGTTAATGCTTCAGTACCCAGCATCTAGTGCATGATCAGCAGAGACAGTCTAGTAAGGAAGAGTATAACAATTCACGCCTGTTGTAACCCAATAATGATCCAGAATTATTCTCTCACTACTGCTATTTTATATCTTGAGTTCTGACTTGCTAAACACCAGCCTAATTTGAGTTCAACTAATTTATCTTTTCCAGTCATTTGTAGCCCAGCAACGATGCACGGTAGATTTACAAAGAAGTTTGCTCTTTCCCCTGTTCTTTAGGGAGGACTGAAAGCAGTACAAAGATGAAGCAATTAACCAGGAAGAAAGAAAACAGTGTGTTTTCTTTGTCTCCCAAACACTTACAAAATTATATCATATAGAACTAAGATCAAGGGAGAGAAGGTAGTTTCAAAGGGAGAGTCAAGAAAATTTCTAATCCCCACCCTATTTCTGAGGGTAAAAAAAAATCAGATAAGAAAGCAGGTTGTTGCAGGCCACAAGGAAATTCCCTCACGCTTTGGAATTCATTATTTTTAGTTTAGTATTTTTTCTTTTATTCTAATTACAAAACACATAAAAATCTTCAACAACAAACAAAAAATGGTTTTAGAAACCATGGAAATTCTGAGCCTGTGCTTTCTCAGCAGCACAGTGGCTTCCTAATGAATTAAAAGAATTTGAACTCCTTGTTATGCTTACTGCAGAAATTCTCAAGAACGGGCATTGCTGCCACTACCTCATGAAGGTTCAAGGCGTTGTAGTTACCAGCATGACGCATGAGTTTGGTTTCAGAGTTTACAGACTCTTTGTTCCATGGCCCTTTGGGGATACCAGGACAACAAACATTACTGAACTCAAAAAGTAGGAAAATGAGGACTCTGTCAGGTGGTTTGTCTCCGAAACTTCCAGAGTTGCCAGGCATGTAGCATAGCCTTCTGGCAAAGACATGAAAAGAGGCCCTCCGAAAGTGTAGGCTCTGGAAGATCTGGGTTCCTGGATCTAAGTTTATAGAGACTTTTCAAAACCCAACCGCTTCAGTATCTCGACAGGATACAGTGGGCAACCTTTCAGTTCAACTCAGCCTGTAATCCAGTCAAGGTTTTGCCAAGCTCAAGATATTTAGTAGAAACATTTAGAGCTAATGAAATTGATGTGTTTTGATCAAACTTCACTTTGTAAGAAAAATTCTGATCTTCTTAATAATTGGATGGTTTATAATACTTTGATGGTTTTAATTATGCAAGAGTCAAATACCATTATGAAATTATGGGTTTCTTATAAAGTAATGGAAAAATTAGTTGCAACGCATCGCCAGTATTCACAAAAGCAGGAAAAAAATCATACCATAGAGGCTTATTTCCCATAACTTTTGATAAGATTCAAACACATGCCAAGAATTATCAATGAACAGCGGAAAATATTTTTATGTTTGCTTTTAGCCAGCAGCTTATGCAGGATTATAAATATAGTCCAATTTACTTCAAATTTATAGGCATTTGAACATCACAGAAACAATCAAAATATCTACTCCCATCTGCTGTCCATTATCAAGATATTTCCGTCTCTGCTCTAACGGGCATAGTCACATTTCTGGTTGATTCTTAAAACACTTGGAATCTAAGCATGTATGTTACGCAAAAGTTTTTTGCTTGATCTCATCAGCTCATCTATATCACCCAATCAGTTTATCTGATCAATGGTAGCCTGTGAATCGCCGTAATTTTATCATGCACCTGAGACTCAACTCTCCCAAATACATAGGTCACTTTTGCAAATATTACCTTTATGTCCCTATGACTCTGAATATGGGTATTCACCACTTTGTTTCTCTACCTAAAAACATGTCTGAGAAAGAAAGAAACAAGGAGAATATGATACTAAAATAAAAAGTCAATATATAAAAATGTAATGATTATTATACGTATTAAATAAATAAATATAAAACAAATATAAATTAATATAAAAATAGAATGGTCTATGGACATCAAATGAAATGCTCAAGTACATCAGGAATTACTGGCCTTAATGAGTCTGTTATTGTACTTTAAAAGAATCTTACAACCTGGTAGTGATATATTTAAAATTGTCTGTTCTGCTAATCTTACAACAGTAGAAATGGGCAATTACTAAGCAAAAACCTTCTACCTTCTTATGGATATTCCCATTAAATTGTACTTTGCAGAGTGCCTCTTCCTAAAATGTCAGATATTTACATCAGCACCTTGCTGGTACAGGCCTATATGTTTTAGTTTATACGTTTATTGGTGCCAGTTAAAAGACTACTACGAAGCAGTCAGATACAGTCATGATGAACTAAAATAAATAACTAGCTTGCCAGCTGTAAATGCCTCTTATTGCCATCACTTTAATACTCACGCCCATATGCTACAAGTAGGACTACATATTTTCTAATAAGAAAATATAAAATGAAGATTTCTTATTACTATAATGCAGTAAGATTTAATGTCAATAAACATATGAAAATGTTAAGAACGGGGAAGTTCTTCTGATAGCTTTACTTCAAAGTCAATGGAAAAGGCTCTTCATCTAAGCACAGCATGATCTTTTCTCACAGCTGATACTGCTACGTGCAGGGAAAAAGAACAACTCATGAAGGATTGGTAGCCTTCTTACCATGAAATGTAAAGAAGTTACATTTATTTTCTTTAAACCCCCACACCTTTAAGTGCCTTTTCCTCCAAATTTGAGTGCCAGGTTAATCTTTGGAACACATACATCTCATTTCCAAAGACAGCGCCAATTTCTTTCCCTTTGGTAGGCAGAGGAAAATCTCCTGTTAGCTTTCAAGCCTTTGGGATGGAAGAACCAATGCATTCGGTGATGGAAATCACCCCTCGAAGTCCTTACACTAAGAAATTTGGGAGTCAAGCCCCACTAATATCTCACCCTAGGATGTAAGAGCAGAGCTGCTTTTAGTTCTGAACCATACCAGAAGATCTGCAGTTTCTCAGCCCCTGTAGCAGATAAATGCTGAAGCTCCTCCAGCAGCCGCCGTGGCACTGGTGTCACCCAGGCCCTGGCAATCCGCGTCTCGAACAAGGCTCAATCAGAGCTTCCGTAAGCAGAAGGCTTCAGAAACTGCCACTCAACGCAGCACCTCTGTTTTATCTTGCTCTTAATTTAACTCTGCAAATGATAAATCAGCTAAAGAGGTATAAATGAAGGCAGATTAACCTCTGAAACCGCTACTCGGAGCTGCTGATTACCTTATTCAAGTCAATGAATCTTCACGAGAATCAGCGTTACGCACACAAAGCTTTTAATACCAATACACTGAATATGCACATATTGTTACATGCCTGCACCAGCACAATCTTTTTTTTCAATATTTTCTTCAAATTTTGGAAAGATTCCTTTTTTTTGGCATTCTTTTCTTCTTTCTTTCATTTCAATTTATTGGGGGAGGGGGTTTGTCAGAGAACACATTTTCTTTTCTTTGGAGTATAAATACTCCCTTGGTAATCATGTGGATGATATACTGTGCAACAACATTATAATATACATGTATCTTTTTTTTTTTTTCTGCTTCTGTGAGGTCTGCAAAACATCAGTATTTATGTTGTACCCTTCCTAGTGACATCTATGTCAAATGACTTCCTTTAGCTTAACAGGAATGAAACTGAAGTGCTGATTATTAGCCCTCATACTAAATTGCTGCTGACTGACTTTCCTTTTCAATCAGCCTTTTCTCTTAAAGAGCTGCTGATGAAGCCTGACTGAAGACTTTGACAGCCATTCTATTTAAAAACAATTCTATTTATATACCATATGATTACATTTATGGATACACGTGACAGAACCTGGTTTCTTATGATTAGCGAATCTTGTATGAGAACAGGACTTTGCTACTTCTGTATTTTCCTTTCAGTAAAATGTCAGATACAAAACACAGCCCTCTCTCTCTCTGAAAACATCATAATTTCAAATGCTTCAGTAAGAGAGAATGGAACATGGGCTGCGGGCCCCATAATGATAACTACCAGTGGAGATGCAGGTAGAAAAATAGTGGTTTAGAGATACAGGGCAAAAAAAGGGGGCAAAATAAGCAGTGTTTTAAGATCTATCAGCTACTGTGTACCACAAATCTGCTTGATAATATGAAAGAAGCCAAGACAGTAGGGTTTGTTAGCTGTTTCTTAAGTTTCTTTAGAAAGTATAATTCGGGATTCTACTTCACATGGGATTTGGTCCATGAGATTTGTACGGTGGCACTGAAGACCATTATACTAGGTTTTAAACTCTGGCTCAAAATTAAATTCACAGCCCTTAGTTTGGCAACAATGTTCCCTGCACAGCACATAGAGGAAGTTAGAGGCCAAAAAAATGGATTCCCAACAAGCAGCTCAACTAAACCGGGAATCACAGAATCAATCATAGAATGGTTTATGTTGGAAGGGACCTTAAAGACCTAGTTCCAACCCCCTGCCATGCACAAGGACAGCTCCTACTATACCAGATTGCTCAAAGCATCATCCAACCTGGCCTTGAACACTTCCAGGGATGGGGCCTCCACAGCTTCCCTGGGAAATCTGTTCCAATGCCTCACCATAGAATCATAGAATGGTCTAGATTGGAAGGGACCTTAAAGATCAATGTTTAAGAATTGGCTATTTCTTTCCTTATATCAGATTTGAGAGCCTCTGTGAGACTGTCACTCACAATCCCAAACCTCCTTCAGCTTAGAGTCAATTGATTTTTAAGGACAATGGGCTCCTTCACTTCACTTTACAATAACAAGGAAGGAACAATCACGATGTGGAGAAGACAACACTTTCCAAGGAGCTCAGAAATCTGTTTCATCTGCATGATGGGCCTTCAGGTATATAAATCTGTACCTTTACCACGCCAGGACAATATCCCAAATCAGTATTAATGGTCCCTCAATCATCCTTACTCTGAACTAAATCCATTAAAAATTGACTTAAACCAGAAGCTAAACTTTATAAAAATCAAGAGCAGACTTAAAATAAACTGAACTATGTGACTGAGGGAAAGGCTGTGGATGTTGTCTACCTGGACTTTAGTAAACACTTTGACACCGTTTCCCACAGCATTCCCCTGGAAAAACTGGCTGCTCATGGCTTGGATGGGTGTACTCTTTGCTGGGTAAAAAAACCTGGCTGGATGGCCAGGCCCAAAGAGTGGTTGTGAATGGCTTTAAATCCAGTTGGCGGCTGGTCACAAGTGGCGTTCCCCAGGGTTCAGTACTGGGGCTGGTTCTGTTTAATATCTTTATCAACGACCTGGATGAGGGGATTGAGCGCACCCTCAGTAAGTTTGCAGATGACACCAAGTTAGGTGGGAGTGTCGACTGCTTGAGGGTAGGATGGCCCTACAGAAGGATCTGGACAGACTGGATCAATAGGTTGAAGCCAATGGCCAAGTGCCGGGTCCTGCACTTGGGTCACAACAACCCCAGGCAGCGCTACAGGCTTGGGGAAGAGTGGCTGGAAAGCTGCCTGGCAGAAAAGGACCTCAAGATGTTGGTCCACAGCCAGCTGAATATGAGCCAGCAGTGTGCCCAGATGGCCAAGAAGGCCAACAATATCCCGGCTTTTATCAGGAATAGTGTGGCCAGCAGGACTAGGGAAGTGATCCTGTGCCCTGTACTCAGCACTGGTGAGGCCCCACCTCAAATACTGTGTTCAGTTTTGGGCCCTTCACTACAAGAAAGACATTGAGGTGCTGGAGCGTGTCCAGAGAAGGGCAACAAAACTGGTGAAGGGTCTAGAGCACAAGTCTTCTGAGGAGCGGCTGAGGGAACTGGCGTTGTTCAGCCTGGAGAAAAGAAGGCTGAGGGGAGACCTTATCATGCTCTACAGCTACCTGAAAGGAGGTTGTAGCGAGATGGGTGTCAGTCTCTTCTTCCAAGTAACAGGCAAAAGCACAAGAGGAAATGACCTCAAGTTGTGCCAGGGGAGGTTTGGAATGAATATTGGGAAAAATTTCTTCACCCAAAGTGTTGTCAGGCATTGGAACAGGCTGTCCAGGGAAGTGATGGAGTTGCTGTCCCTGGAGGTAATTCAAAAGATGTGCGGACATGATGCTTAGGGACATGGTTTAGTGGTGGACTTGGCAGTGTTAGGTTAACAGTTGAAGTCAATGATCTTGAGGTCTTTTCCAACCTAAATGATTCTTTGATTCTACGATTCTGATTCACAATTCACAGCAGAGGATACACTACAGAGGTTTGGTGCTGTTCTCTGGGTGTAGGTGTGTGGAATTTGGATAATGAGGTAAAGTCTCTGTGCTCAAGGAACAATTAAAACTGGCCTTGCTATCTCTTGTGCAAGCCAAGGGAGTGGAGACTTGCCTGGCCAGCACGGGATGCAGATAAGGAGGGGGCCCTGCGGAGGCAGGACAGCCCTGCTTTTTTGTCAGTGAAGACAAGAAAACAGGAACTTGTGTAGTTCTTTGTTTCTTCGAAGGCTAGTGTGCCCGAGGACTGACCTCTGCCTCATTACCTGTGAAATGCATATTAAAGTTGACACCCCTGCATATGCTAATGAAGATTATAGAGATCATGCTAAACATATATGACTATAGCACTCGTCTCTCCACCCAAATCATACTATACGTCACCTAGGGGAGGGAAACCTTGTAATTTTGGGGATAAAAAGACGGAGAAAATGACTGTTAAACTGGGAGAGAAGAACCTCAATACCTGACGGACCAGCTGACGGGCTGCGTTCTCTTCCTCCACCCCAGCCAGGGACGCCTTCTGGGTAAGCGCTGCGCCTTTCACCCTCTGGTGAATGTTACCCCCGGGTTGTTGTACTGTTATCATTGGTTTTGCTAGCAATATTAACCTTAATTAATAGCGCTATTGTAGTCAGTGAATTTATCAACGGCAATCTCAAATCTGTTCTGTCGCTCTCAATAAAATAACTAATTTCGATTTTTGTGAATCTGACTCAGTGCAAGTCCTTTGTGGGGACTCTGATAGATGGATCAGTGGAAGTCCTGGGACTCTGACAGACAAATATCGAAACTGCATTCCTTTTAACGCGACAAGGTGTAAGTTCATAAGCATTATTATATAGCTTATTTTCTTATTAAGCAATTTCTAAAATGAAAAATTGCTTTAGCTGCTCTCTGTGATCTGTTCCAGATTCATAGGATTTCATAGAATTTTTTAATTTTATTTTTTCCCCAGCAAAATGTTTTCACCCATGGGCAACAGCAATCATAAATAGAACTGGGGTAACATATGGGCAACTGAGACCCTTACAGTTCAAACGCTCGTCTAAGGGAAAGATGGAAAGGTGGTCCCTACATAAGGTGGTTCATAATATCTGGCAAGCTATGTGAATCACATTGTAGAGAAAATATTTCTCAAAATTATGAAGAAACAGATATCAATGAATAAGATGCATAAGTATCTCTCTGGGCATACAAGTTCCTGTAGTAAAATGTCTTTGATATAGCAAAACCAAAAGAAAAATAATACACAAAACCCAATAGAAAGATTCAACATGCGGATTTTGAAGCCAGAAATAGCCAGCTGAGGAATAAATAGCAATATTGTAGAATTAACGGTAATTAACTGGGAAAATAACTTAATTTGAGAGGTGGTGCCTTTTTTGTCATGTGGGAGTCTTGAGATCAAGTTTAGATGTCTTTCTAAGGGATATGCCCATCAAGAACCTCCAGACTAAAATCTCCTAAGCAGGTGGTCAAATTGCCTTAATTTCTTACATGTATGGGCTGAATTTTAACCTTTCTGAACTCAGTGGAAGAATTTCATTTAACGCACTGGGGCCTGCATTAATACTGTAAATTATGAAGACTCCTTTGCCTACATAGACTTCTACTCAATAAAGGATATTAATTACAGACTAATTAGATAAAGACAGGAAAGAAAGGAACATGGGTGCAAGGCAGTAGAAATTATCATGATTAGAAAAGATGAAGCCACAAAACAGTAAGTGCTTCACACAAGGATACTTAGTGCTGTAAAACTGTTTTGAGAGCATCACACAAAGCAAAATTCTGAGAAAAGATATTAGAAAGAAATTACATTCATACTTTCACAAAATGGTACAGAAAACTTTTTATACGTGATACAATGGAAAAAACTGTCTAAAGATTGAGGGAAAATGAATTGATTTAGTTATATACAATAGGATGTGATTCTCATTTGGCCACTCTTCAATTTTGCATCAGAAAGATTCAAAGATCATTGGTATACTACTAAACAGTATTTAAATTTATAAAGTATTTGAATAGGTTCTCATTTTGGAAGGCAATATATAAAATAAGGATTTTGTTGTGATGTTTCTTGGTTTTTTGAAGGTCAAAGGTATTTGTTATGAAAATAGAATTGTCTACAAAAGTGCATGGTCATGGGAACATAAATAAAATTTAAAATTTGCTTGGATTGAGTCCTTGGCAACTAAATTTTAGCTTTCAAAACATGAAGGACTTGGTACATTTAAAAATAGAAAGGTAGATGACTGGTGAATCTTAAGACGTATCTGGTTATAATAACAAATGAGTGTGTTTCTTTCTGTGAGAAATCAGTTGGTTTAATAAGACCATAGACAGGAGGACACAGGGAGACAGTCCTGAAATAGGTTATGAAAAGTTTTTTCTTGGCCAACAGCATCAAAATTGCTTGAATTATTTGAATTTGATTTTACTGTCCATTCCACATACTGTCAGAATATTATTCATCTAAGAACGACCTAAGTTCTGGATATTGAACTACAAATAACAAAATAGAAATGAAGTCATAACCTCTTGGAATTTGTGACATCATGTGCTGCAGAAGTTCCATCAAAATCCACATTTTGTGAAAATGCATAGGAAATGAAAAATCTCATGCACGTGCTTCTCACTAATTTTGTTAACCATGAAAAATTAAAACAACAAATAAAAATACAATAAATATTTTAAAGCAGAATGAAAAGCATTCTCAAAAAAACCCTTATTTTTCCACAGTCTTTGCTACATGAATAAAATACTTTGCATTTGTTTTGACATATTGTGGGAGCAGCAGAAAAACAGCTAAAAGCATTTTTACCTTTTTCCTATCACCTATTAGAAAATGTCAGGAAACTATTAAAATCAAAGATTTTTAAACTGATTTTTATACTGAAAAGAAGTGGGGAAAAAAGTCTCACTTAATGTTTATAACTTCCTATGTCCACACGTTTTTTTTCTCCGTATTCTCTTATTCAAACCTCTGTAAGAGATTATAGGAAACGAGCCTCAATGCAGCCACTGAGAAAAAGTTTCACGTACAACTTTCCTTACTATGACTATTAGCTAGAATCGACAAGATTAAAGAATAGTGTGGAAAATGGTACGGAGCCACGCAGTGGTGTGGCAGTCTGGGAAATGACCAAATACGCCCACGCTCCTCTTCCTGTGCCAAACTCTTTTGTGAGAATACCCAAACTTTTGCCTATCAAAATACCCACATGGGTAAAACCACGATATATGTTGCTGGTTTTAGTGAGCTAAGGGGATTGGGTGTCTCCAGGTGTAGGGATTACTAACGACTATCGGTCTTGGCTGCCCTGGGTGCCTCGTGTTCTTCCCCAGGCATTAATTTGGGTTATTTTCAAGCCTCCAGTGCTGCCACAGCCTTTCTGCGGCCGACACCGAGCAGCGTGGCCAAGGGAGCTGCACTTGGAATATTGCACCAGCCGTGGCTCAGCAGCTTCAGGTCAGTTGCTTCAGTCCTAACGGGAGAGCATGGCTGAAGTGGTTGGATGACGATGGTGTTCCTCTGTTTTTGAGACTTTTTGCTGCTTCTTATAGCCATTTTGCCTCTTACGCAGGGCCTGGCCAGCAAGCCAGATGGTCATAACGTGTGATAAATGTTCTGAGTGAATGGAGTGGGTGCTGCTGTGCGCTGACAACTGAGCATCCGATGTTAAAAGTAATCTGTGTATGCGGAATAACTAGGAGAGAGGGAAGTATAATTGCAGGACAGAGAGAAGCAGGGGTGGGGGTTTCTACAACAATGATAATGAGAATGATTAGGAGATGAAATAAAGCCCTCCGCCATGAATAGAGATCACGAAGAATAGTGTTATTTCCCGGAGAAATTAAACAAGCAAGACAGGACATAATAAAGTGTTAAAAAACAAATGCTGTGTGGCAGGAGGAATGGGGACTACAATTCCCCCCTGGTATAAAGGAGGCCTTCAATCAAACAAGAAGGGACAATTGCTGATTATTTCTAGACAATGAATAATTAGGCTGTGCAATACACAGCTGCATGATACAAAGGGAGACTGGACAGTTATATGACTAACAACACTACTGACTTAATGATCCAAGTTTTGGGTAGGGACATAAAACCTCATAATTTAAGCCAGTGTTAGCTATTAATAGCAAGTCGTTTGGAAGAAAGCAGGCTTTTTTATCTTTTTCAGCACATATTTTTTGTAGCTACTTCTCTGCAGCTACTGCTGAAGACAATAGGAGATGAGATGAACCACGGATTTGATACCTTATGACTTGTACTATACCCGCATGAAATGCTACAGCATATTTCACTACAGTACGTGATGGACTTCTATTTTTGGGTACTGTTCTCTGCAAATATATTGCCCTGGGAACAAGATGTAAAATGATCCAGTTCTGATAGAATTATGCAGAACCTAATAATCTCCTATTAAGACTCACACTCAAACTCTTAACTGCTTGTCCAGCCTCAGAGACATGAATATCTTCAGAAGCAGCACTTTCTGTCGTAAATTTGATAACTAACGGGGAGTGCGTGTGCTGGAGGTACAGAAACCAAGCCTTAAAAATTTCCACAGCCCTCTTCTTTCAGCTTAATGGGCTGACACTTTGACGTTGCTCAGCCGGCTGCTGGTACCTCTGTCCTGGTCTGACCTCCAGGCCACTGCAGTCTGCTCCTCATTTGCCTTCTGCTGTTGTTCAGAAAAAGTCAACTTCTGTACTGCCTGTACACCTCAGACACGCTGCACAGAGAGCTAATGTGGGTGAGCTGAGCACAGTTTTGATAAACTCCGCTATTTTTCCTGTTGTTTCTGGTATTTCCACAGTCCAGCAGTTCCAAGAACTACGTTTCGCATACCAATTCACTTCGTGGTGTGGCTTTTCCCAAATACTTCTGTTTCTATAACTCTTCAGCAGAAAGTTGTAAGTCAGAAAGCATCCAGGAGATGTGGAGCAGAGGCTTTGCCATTTTAGGGATAAACATTACTATTCAGAGCCATGAATTTGTTAGGCAACTGTCATGCTGCCA
>VFFE01007640.1:1802421-1831042 GCA_008921705.1 Burhinus oedicnemus | reverse complement strand
AGGTATGCCAGGTAGAGATCTCTTATAACACCCCTTCACCCTATGTAAGCAAGGACACGCTCCTTCGATATATATGTATAAGGGTCGGGAGAATCAGAGCATCAGGAGGCTTCAAACACTGAGGGAAGCTCCACTGACTCCAACCTTCCTGCACATCAGCAATAGCAACAGCAGCTGTGGCTGTGGTCAATAAGACATTTGTCTAACAGAATGTTAAGCTGCTTTCCTATACAATCATTATGCAGTTGACTGATTCAGATGTTTTCGTATAATTGTCTTGTTTGACGAGGAGTTCATTCTTGTCTCTGCATTTATGATAATTTCTCTGACAACCATATGGACAAGATTTGTTTCTTAAAAAAGCCCGCCCCTGCCATGAAATGGTTTTTGGAAACAGCAACTTTTCTTTTGTAGTGTGAAAAGAGGTGGAGTAGGAGAGGAAAACATCCTTTGCTGTTTATCAATAATGTGACCCGAAATTTTTGGTCAGTTTTGTCCGTTGGCTTGACCTGGGCTGGAGGTTTTGGATAGAATTATACAAAAGTAACATGATGCTTTGAAAAACAGTGTACTCTAAAAGCAAACAAATCACACCTAAAAAATTTCCTGCAAGAGTGGGAATCTTGCTACTGCAGACAAGTATTCAAAATAAAGCATTCAAGTCCCTTTGACAAAGCTTCTAAATCTGTATGGTAAAGAAGGTACATAATAACATAACCTAGACAGCATAAAACAAAAGAAACCACGGAAAGGAGATGCTGTCACAGGGTGAAGCCTGTATTATTTTTGTAACAGCTCTGAAAAATGTTTACAGTATTTACAAAGAGATTTGGTATTTAGAGGAGAGCTTGGAAAGTCAAGATGGTTGAATTATTTTCCTGTCCTTCATATTCCTTTGTGATACGATCTTGGGCAAGTCAGTCGGCATTTCTGTGTCTCAGCTTCATATGGGTTCTCCCACACGTAAGTATAAAAAAGCCAAATACACTTAAAGGCACCTCAGAAGAGGAGGAGGAAGAGTAAAATCTCTATCAGTATAACATGATTGAACCCGTCAATTTAAGCTAAGTAAGGGCTTAGCCAGCCTTGCCTCAGTCGTAATGTGGAAGATGGAGGTACCTGTAAGGAAAACACCTTTGCAGTCACATCAGCCCTCCTATTGCCTCACTTAAAACAACTGTCCAAAGGGGAAGTGAAAAACAGTATCTCTCAAATTTGAGTGTCAAGAGTCTTCGCCTGCTGTTTTCCAGGGATACATTTCTGCAATATCAAGGAAATACGATGCAAGTGACATCTTTTCTGTACTGTACACAGACAACTTGTTGTCCTGCCCCTTTGCAGAAGAGGATCGTTGCCACTAGGCAAGAGTTGTATATAAGTATTAAAGAGTTTTAAAGTACTAAAGAGGTTTTTAATTTTGTCTGTGTGACTTAAATGAAATGACATAACCAAGGTGTGGGCTCATGCTAAATTTCCATAACAATGAGTATTGTGTTTCTGTATTAGTAGTTACAGCATCAAAATCAACATGAAAATACACTTCTCAAAGTTTTTTTTCCTATATTACTGTACAACAGTGCAATGTAAAACTGTCCATACCTCACAGGCGGATCACTGCAAAGTACTATCTCCTAACCCTGCACTTTGGCAGTATTTTAACATGGAAGACAAATTTTTTCTGACCCTACAGATGAGTTCCTTCACTCCCCAGCCTTTCCAAGGGGGATCATCTCTGATACACCACCGACATCATTTTCCAGATGAACATAATCCTATTCATTATTTCTCTTGCAAATAATGTCATAGACAAGCCAAGAAAATATTGACGCCAATAATAATTCTACATCTCCCACACTCTACGCTCAGAAACTGTTCCCACCTTAAAGTTTTTTAGGTGATTTATTTTCCTGCATTTTTTTCTTTCATTCCGTCTCCCTGAGGCATCTGGTAAGCACCCCTTGAAAGTTGCTCCGGGATCACTCCAATGCTAAAGCACCATTTTACCCTCAGCGATCCAACCCTCAGCTCCTTGCAATTAAAGTCTGAACTAGAAGACATTCAGCTTCCACTTTACTCTCTCAAGCATGAACAAGTGCAACCGCTGCAGGAAGCTGAGCATCCTTGTCAGAGGCAGCAGGAACTTCTGTCCTTGAAATGTTACTGTCGTGTCACTGTCACTTGCCCTGGACCTCATCACACAATGATGGGCTGTCTGGTGTCCTAGGAATCTGTCCCACTCATATTCAGCAAGGCTAAAAAAACCTTTGCTTGTTAAAAACTTTCGTTCTAACTGGTGAGTCTTGGCTCATCTTCTGTTGGACTTGGTGTACTTGACTGTAATTAAGAATTTGGGACAGCAGTCTCTTATCAAATATACCTTTTCAATGCTTCTCATCCAAACACACATTCTTTTCCACCGGCTTATACATAAAACCCCTGATTTATCATGTTCCTTAACATTCACCACAACACTCTTATCATTTATTGTGTAATGGATAAGGTTTTTATTGCTGGGATAAAATGATAGATGATCTGGTCATCTTTTCTATGAAGACTGAGAATTTACATCAATCTCAGAGATACAAATCAGGATGAGACATCCATCCTTCTAAGCTCCAAAAAACACTAAATTTCCCCCCCCCTTGAACAGTTAGTTTATTTGAGATTTTTGTGTTCCGAATTTGACCAAATGTTGCTTAGTTGTTCTTTTTAAACAAAATTCATTGCAGTTTGTTCATTGGAGAGAAAGATCCCAAATGCAAAGTGAAATGTTCCATTGGCACCTGCTAAAATGCCAGTCATTCCTGGAAAGAATTTTTGCTTATTATAAGATTTTAAAAATGCCATTTGGGGAAAAAAAATAGTTCTATCTACTGAATTTTTAGCCAAAAAAAGTTTTAAAAGGTATTTGAGTAGCACACAGGAAATTCTACAGGTAATTTCATTAGTTTGAAGTTTTGGCTGAGGTTCAGTTCCCATTTTGACGCAGATTCCCTGAATGACTTTATGCTGTTTTGTCCAAAAGAAAGTCTTTGATGCAACTACATATATGTCTTGTAGTTGGAATTCCTCAATATTCACATAATTGAAGATATTTGTTAAGTTACAGATGATGTTATGAAGCACTTAAAGCAGTAGTGGCAGCCATGTGAGTATCTTAGAGAGCAGCAATCCACCTTGATGATGATCAACATTAGATGTGTCCATTACATCATAGATGTGTCTTTTAATGTCATAGGTATTGGCCCAAGGACATTGGACTGCACTGCAGTTTGCACTGCATTCCCAAAATTCTTAACACAATTTGATGAATAGTGCAGTTGGTGCTGTAACGCAAAATAATAAACAGAAGAAGAATGGAGAGATCAAGAAACTGGTAAAACTGGGAAAAAACCCTTGGAAAGATGCATGGAGAGTTGGGCAGAGAGAAACCTCATGAAGTTCAACAAGGGCAAGTGTAAGGTCCTGCACTTGGGGAGGAATAACCCCATGCACCAGTACAGGTTAGGGGCTGACCTGCTGGAAAGCAGCTCTGTGGAAAGGGACCTGGGAGTCCTGGTGGACAACAGGATGACCATGAGCCAGCAACGTGCCCTTGTGGTCAAGAAGGCCAATGGCATCCTGGGGTGCATCAAGAGGAGTGTGGCAAGCAGGTCGAGGGAGGTTCTCCTCCCCCTCTACTCTGCCGTGGTGAGGCCGCGTCTGGAGTCCTGTGTCCAGTTCTGGGCTGCCCAGTTCAAGAAGGACAGGGAACTGCTGGAGAGGGGACAGCAGAGGGCTACAAAGATGATTAGGGGACTGGGACATCTTTCTTATGAGGAAAGGCTGAGGGACTTGGGTCTTTTTAGTCTGGAGAAGAGAAGGCTGAGGGGGGATCTCATCAATGCTTATAAATACTTGAAGGGAGGGTGCTGGGAGGATGGGACCAGTCTTTTTGCAGTGGTGCCCAGTGATAGGACAAGAGGTAATGGGCACAAACTTGACCATAGGAAGTTCCATCTGAACATGAGGAGGAACTTCTTTCCTTTGAGGGTGGCAGAGCACTGGAAGAGGCTGCCCAGAGAGGTGGTGGAGTCTCCGACTCTGGAGACATTCCAAACCCGCCTGGACGTCATCCTGTGCAATGTGCTGTCGGTGACCCTGCTCTGGCAGGGGGGTTGGACTAGATGATCTCCAGAGGTCCCTTCCAACCCCTGTGATTCTGTGATTCTGTGATGAGGCCAAAAATCAATTAACGGAGCTGAGATTTTCCCAGAAATCTTCAGTTCAAGAAGAAATCACCGATTTTTCCGCAAAGTGCAGTTCCAACACACTGAAGTCAGGAAGACACTTTTATGCTGACAACTTACTCAAAAGAAGGTGACTCACACAGGGGAGGAAGCAATAATAAAAACAAGTAAGTCCTTTGCAGATAAACGTGTAAACAAAGCAACTTAAAGCTAGAGGTAAATTTGATAGAAATTTAAACTAGTAAGAAAGAAACATTGTTGGAATCAATATGTAGTTGTGAAAATGTTTGAAAGACCTAAATAATTACAGCAGTTAATATTGTTGTCTTAAAGGAAAGTAGAAAGGTCAGCTAATTAAATTGTCTTAATTTGAACAATAAGGAGTAAAAGCTGCAGCTTTTAAACATGTTGGAGTAGTACACAGACAAGTGTGAGAAAGTAAATTATTCAATGCCAAGAAAATTAAACTCAGAAAGGAGAATCCTGCACAAATTGACATTTCTTGAAACACCTAATGTAAACCCCTAACAAAGAAAATTAGCAGTAAAATGAAAATTGATAATTTGCTTGGCTCAAGCGATTTGCAGTTCTTCACTTATTGTGGAAAATTGTATCCTAATTCACAAGAGCCCTGGCAATTACCAAAGACACAAGACATATTGAACCATGTAGGGGAAAATGCTGTTTACTCCCTAGTGAGGTAAAGGAGATCTTTTCATTTGTAGTTTCCCGGTCAGTTGGAGATAAAGTACAAACAGTTGGAGATAAAGCAGGGTGGGATTTTGATTTCTCTCTGGCAGGCAGAAATACTAGGGAGAAGAAATGTAATCACCCTTTAAGAGGGTTTTTGCTTTTCATTGTCTAACCTGTTTCTAGTATTCATCCATGTGCACACCAAACTGTCTCATCTATCCTATTCTCATTCTCAGATGGATTAGCGTACTCCTGGGATCAAGAAACTTAACGGAAAATCACAGAACGTCAGCATTCGTTTTAATGCCTTAAGTTGGCACACCCTCTGTTCAAAGGACTCAACCAAAAGACTCTGTTATATTCAAAGAAGGCACAGAAACTCTTGCTGAAACCTTGTAAAAAAAAATAAAAATCACATTTTTGTCCCAGTTCCACACTACATGCCCCACCAACCCCGCAGGAGTCTTCTGGCCAGACCATGCTGCAGCTTCTGCTACCTGGTATCATTCAGCAAAAAGCACTGAGGAGAGAAGTACTGACTTGGAGAACCGTGTCTCTCTTTGAAGGAAGACTGCTTAGACCAAGCCTATGAATTCCTCGGTACATCTGAGCTTCGCTTAGAAGTGAGGCTTATGAATACCCAGTTAGTACACAGAGTAAACCAAAACCATTTCCATTCTGTAGTAAAATAAAAAAATTTAAAATGTTATTTTTTTAAAAAAATCCATGTTTGTTTCACAAGGTATGATATTATTTTTTTAAAATTAAAAAAAAAAATCCCTTTAGCTGGAGAGTATGGCACTTAGTACATATAGGCTGGAGAAAAGCACTGTTATAAAGCACCCATGTATATAAGGAGTGAGGATAAGGATACTTAAGCTACATTTAGAAAGCATGGCAGGTGAATTCAGTGGTGTTCTCTGGTGTCCTACACTCCAGTCACTCCCACTAAAGGAGCTGTTGGAGCATTTCAGGGCTCCCAGTTTTTCCCCACACCTTGACCCCAGAAGATCTAGACTCGGTGGCTAGGAACCACCCCATTTCAAAAAACCTGGTGTTGCTTCCTTGTCATGAATTTCAACATTTAATTCTGCTGCTGCAAGACTGGGTAAGACAGTTTGTTACTCAAGCTTCAAGTCTTGACTAAAAACAGGTACTCCTACTTTAGAGAAGAGGAAATTCAACATCAAACAGTGATCAGACTTGCACAAGTTTTCCCTCCTGGATCTCTTGAATTGTCACACGGCAGCTTATTGACCAGTATGTCAAAATGCCAATTTCTTACTTGGAATGTTGGAAGTAAAAAAGCAAATCGATATCAGGAAATGTCACCCTTTTGATTAAATAGTTATAGTTGCTTACAGAGTATGGGAAAGAATTAATTACAACAATGACATGAAAGTGGGGATTTTTTTGTTCAGAAAACAGGTAATTTACTCCTTAAGAGGTTCTACGTTTGAGCTATAAAAAAAAGTGTAGAGGCTTCCTTTCATCTGTAAAATAATTTTCTTAAACAAAATTATGAACGTTGCTAATATGTGGAGAGGGAGGGAATTCTTTTTAAATACTTTAATCAGCTCCAGTAAAAGCATTCCAATAGTCTCTAGTTTTGAGCAATGATACAATAAAGTGTTCATTTATACCTCTTCACATAGAGAGTATTTTATGAGTTACAATTTAAGAGGATCTTCCCTCTGTGCGAGGGCCACAGAATTAATCTATATGAGATTTTTCTCCTGGCCAAGAGAATAAGAGATTTAAGGACAAATTAAATAAATTTAAAAATAAAATAAATTTAAAATAAAATAAAATAAACCAAACAAACAAACAAAAGAAAACCAAAACCCAACCAACCAAACCAAAAAAACCAAAACAAAACCACTAACCTAAAGCAACAGCAAAAAAACAACAAAACCCCAAACTTGGCTAGTAAAAAAGAAACAAAAAGTCAGTCCATCTCTCAGAATGATGCAGTGTAACAAAACTTAGAATACTGTGATGCAAAAGAAAACCAGACAACCAAAGTGACATTGGGTTTTTCTTCCCAAAGTGGGAAATGAGGGCGTTTGGATTCTCACCTCTTGAGGTTTAATTTTGGACGGGCCACTTAACTTACCCTGCCACAAATCCCAGTTGTGTCTCATCTGTCTCTTCTCATAAAGGCCTTCTTCTCTTTTGCCCTCTTCATAGGAGAGGGCTGGAACACCTCTCCTATGAGGAAGGGCAGAGACATTTGGGCTTGTTCAGCCTTGAGGAGAGAAGTCTCTGTGGAAAATCTATTGCATCCTTTCAATATATAAAGGGTTTTTTGTGAAAAAGATGGAGACTGTTTACCAAGGCCTGTAATGACAGGACAAGGGGCAATGGTTTTCAGCTGAAAGAGAGTAGCTTCAGGTTGGACATAAGGAAAAAAAATTATGATCAGGGTGGTGAAGCACTGGAACAGGTTGCCCAAAGAAGTTGTGGATGCCCCATCCCTGGAGGTGTTCAAAGGGACTTTGGGCAACCTGATCTAGTGAAAGATGTCCCTGCCGTGGGAGAGGGGTTGGACTAGATGATCTTTAAAGGTGCCTTCCAACCCAAACTGTTCTATACTCCACTATACTGTGGCTTGGTATGAGGTGATGCCGAGGTTTGTCATGGTAGTAAAATGAAGAGGGAGGCAACCTCCTTGGAGGACGATATGCCCTTTTGCATGTGTTTGTGTGGGGAAGATCTGCACCAGCTAGGGGGCTGCAGTAGACATGAATCTCTAGAGCATGACTAGTCTGGGAGGCAAATTGCAGGTGAACTACAGCATTGAAGCTAGCAGTACTCACTGAAACTAGTGGAGATTGGTATAAAACAGAATACATATTTTTTAACATGGTGGGTAGTGAACTTCTGGATTCTTTTGCTAGAGCAGACTATAGAGGCAGACGATACAATGAGGTTCAAAAAACAACTAGACAAGTTCAGAGAAAACAAAGATTAGTGATGCACGTCTATAATCCCTCAATTGTGATGCTGGGGATTGAATTTTTGGGTCAGAGGCTCTCTGTTATGGTATATGTATATGCATGTCAACCACAATACAGCACCAGGCCAGATTCATCCACTTTAATTACGAGGCAATGCAAATAAATAGTGGATGCGATTTGCAGCTAGTAGCTAAAATCTGATCTCTCTGTTGCATCTAATATTCCCCGCAACATCCTTCCTCCCCTGAAAAGACTATCGAATTTAGCTGTAACAGACTGACTGAAGTGGGAAAAATTCACAGGGTTTGCTCATGAGTCTTTTCCTCGTGAAAAGAAGATAACCTCCCATCGCATCCTCTCTTGTCAAGAAACTGCCATGGAACTTCACTAACAATCAGGAATATCTGGAAGGAGATGAAACTCACCCCATAGCAAAACTGGGGGAGGGGGGGGGGGAAGCTAACAGCAAATATTTGAAAATCATAAAATGGCATATCATGAAGGAATAACAGCTTGATTTTTGATGTGCCAAAGCACTCTTAAAGCCACAAAGGAACTGTGTATGCCAAACTAATAAATAAAGAAAACGAGTTTATGCTTTATTATATCTTCCTGAAAATCATGCATATATGGGGGAGGGTTTCTTTTAGGTCTATTTTCAGGCACATTTAATCAACTTTATTTGTTTCTTTATGCTCACTGCTCCATATCTTAGCACTTTAGGACTCTAAGAAGCAAGTACTACATATTGATTCTATGATTATTTCCTAATAAATAGTTATGCATTGTAAAGCCCTTGCTCATGCATAAGAAATATGATATAAATACAAGTTACCAAGTCTGTTAGAGTTCAACAAGATTCTGAAAGATGGTAAAATTACATCCCAGAAAGTTTACGTGTATTGCAAAAAGCACTGAAACAGATTTTTTCCTAAGTAAAAATGACAGAAGTCTATCAAATTTTTCAGACTTATTGTTTAAAAAGTCCAAGATGTCAATCACAAAATCAAGAAGACAATCCCTTTTTGTTCCAGTAAGACTTGCTACCCAGGAGTCAGGCTTTTTGTTACCACTTTTCCTTCATCTCTTACTGCTAAGCATGCAGTAATCCTAATTTCAGTGGGAAAGTTGTCAACATAGTCACAAAGCTTCAAGAGTGGGGTTCCTCCACAAGGAAGGAAAAGGCATGAGCAGCTGGTGACCACAACCCAGGCAGTGGTGACAACCTGACCACTGCAGTCTCAGCATACCTGAGCAAGATGATCCAAGCCTGGCCCTGCAGAGCTGCAAAGGACATGTTCCACCAACCGCCTAACCAGCATGACACAAATGGGACATGGCTAGTCAAGTCAACAAGTCATGACTGGCAAAGACCAGGGCTGAAGACAGGGACATCTTATAACACAGCTCAGGTCCCAGGGCTCAGCTTAAACAGGACTCCTGAACAATGCGCAGAGGGTGCCTGGGTGGGATTCCCAGGTGAGCCTGGTCAGGTCAATGAACGTCCAGAAATGCACTCAGGACTCTTGAGAACACAGCATTTAGATCAGATGCAACAGGGTCAAATTAGTATACGCAGGAGGCATCTTGTTTCCTTGCTCTGTGGTGTATCAGGTGGATAACCTTAACTGGAGGTCTATCTCACTCTGTATAGATGTCATATGTCATGTTTAAGCATGTAGAGGAAAAGAAGGTTATCAGCAGTGGTCAACATGGATTCACCAAGGGGAAATCATGCTTGACCAATCTGATAGCCTTCTATGATGTCATGGCTGGCTGAGGAGATGAGGGGAGAACAGTAGATGTTGTCTACCTTGACTTCAGCAAGGTTTTTGACACAGTCTCCTGTAACACCCTCATAGGTAAGCTTAGGAAATGTGGGATAGATGAGTAGACAGTGAGGTGGATCGACAACTGGCCGAATGGCACAGCCCAGAGGGCTGTGATCAGGGGCGCAGAGTCTAGTTGGAGGTCTGTAACAAGTGGTGTTCCCCAGGTCCAGTCTTGTTCAACATATTCATCAACAACCTGGCTGAGGGGACAGAGTGTACCCTCAGCAAGTTTGCTGACGACACAAAACTGGGAGGGGTGGCTGACACACTGGAAGGCTGTGCTGCCATTCCGTGTGACCTGGACAGGCTGGAGAGTTGGGCAGAGAGAAACCTCATGAAGTTCAACAAAGGCAAGTGTATGGTAATACATCTGGGGAGGAATAACCCCATCCACCAGTATGCTGCGGGCTGATTAACACGGACCCAGTGTGTTGTACTAAATCCCCCTTTATTCACACCAGCTGCTGTCCTATAGCTACAGATACAGATACGGATCTCAACTAAGCAGACAAACACGGTGTTCACGTACTTTGCTTTTTCTCTTTCCCATACATCCAGCATGTCCTGGTGTTCCAGGACATAAACATCCAGCCACGCACAATCCGTGTTCTGATTATGCTTTTTTCACATGCACCCACCCACAGCTGTGTACTTTTGAACCCCTGTTACGGTCTGGCTGAGATCCAGTTCTACTTCTTTATCTATGACCTTGTCCACTGCTTCTCAGGCCCGTCGGTGAGGCTGCTACCTGCCTTGCATTCCAAGGTGCCGCTACACCAGTACGAGTTAGGGGCTGACCTGCTGGAAAGCAGCTCTGCAGAGAGGGACCTGGGAGTCCTGGGGGACAAGCTGACCATGAGCCAGCAATGTGCCCTTGTGGCCAAGAAGGCCAATGGTATCCTGGGGTGTATTACAAAGAGTGTGGCAAGTAGGTTGTGGGAGGTTATCCTCCCCATCTCTGCCCTGATGAGGCCACATCTGGAGTCCTGTGTCCAGTTCTGGGCTCCCCAGTTCCAGAGGGACAAGGAACTGCTGGAGAGAGTCCAGCGGAGGGCTACGAAGATGATCAACAGACTGGAGCATCTCTCTAATGAGGAAAGGCTGAGAGACCTGGGTCTGTTTCATCTGGAGAAGAGAAGACCGAGAGGGAATCTCATTGATGTTTATAAATATCTAAATGGCAGGTGTCAAGAGGATGGGGTCAGACTTTTTTTCAGCAGTGCCCAGTGACAGGACAAGGGGCAATGGGCACAAACTGGAACACAGGAAATTCCATCCCAACATGAGGAAAATCTTCTTTACTTGGAGGGTGACAGAGTACTGGAACAGGCTGCCCGGAGAGGTGGCGGAGTCTCCTTCTCTGGAGATGTTCAAACCCTCCCTAGATGCCATCCTGTTCAACCTGCTCTGGGTGACCCTGCTCTGGCAGGGGGGTTGGACTAGATGATCTCCAGAGGTCCCTTCCAACCCCTGCCATTCTGTGATTCTGTGATTTTCTATCACTATTTATTATCATTCCACAAAACCTAGTATGTTGGCTTCTTAGATTCCAACTACCCACACACTTCTGGGCAGAAATAATTAGCACAACTTCACTCTCAACATCTGTAGATAAACATACATAATGCAGCATTTTGGCATAATGATTGCAATAAACAAGGACAATGTTATTTCATTCCATTTTCTCAATCTAATTGCACAAAACCTCAGACACTTATTTTAAAATGCAAACCCACAGTATCTTACAGAACATTTAATAAAAAGGAAACATATTTGGTTATTTATCACCCTACTGAAGACAGTGGCATTGCATTTGCATAATATTTTTTAAAATTTATTATGCCTTTGCCTGTTTCTAGGTTTTGAGCCATTTTTAAGAAGAGAAAAAGTATATACTCTTTTCATTTAAGCTACTCCAATCTCCTGCTCTTTCATTACAGATATGTTTCCTGTTTGTTCATACCCAGGAAAGCTGTGATTGATTGGAGGATGCTATCTTTATTCTCAGCCCTTAGGATAATTAACCCTGAAACGCACAATCAAGGCTTTCCCATTAGTGTGTTGTACCCTAGGTCTGTATTTCTGAAAATGCCGTACACATTATCCTACAGTCATCCTTGACATTTCTTCTACAGCAGGCACAAATATTTACAGGGTGAGAAAGACCTTGCTAGGGCTCTTTTTACCAAAAGATCCCATTCTTGAAATTTCACTCCTGCTCATTTTGAGAATTCCCGTTTGGCGTGTTTTGGCTGGTCTACCTGAAGAGCAGCAGAGAGCCGGGGGTTCGATACCTGCCTCCGAAGGGCACGGTTGCCAGCCAGCCTGGTCTGGAAGTCACACATCACTGATAGCAGAGCTCTGTGCCTCTGGATGCCCTTCAAAGAAAAAGGCACACAGGGGCACTAACGTGCCTGTGCGGCTCCCGGCTCACATCTCGCTTACGTCTGGCTAGAAGCCATATCTCTGCGGTACATACTACCCAGTAATCGGACTCTGTTCTGGGATCCAGGGGTCTAACAGGCTGGTCAGTGGTGAACACCATAACCCTGGAGACTCAGGAGACCGGGATTTGGCTGTTACCCTGCACTGTGTGCTAAGGCACAGACGACATCAGGCAAGCAAGAGAAGAGTTCATAACCTCCAGTAGAAATATTGATTCTTTACAGAAAGCAGCTGGTGATGTTATGCTCTGGAGGATAGCTAAACCATTGTGAAAAAGAAGGAACTTTGGGTGTTCGGGCATTTAATTTTTTTTTAATTTTTTTTTTTTTTCTTCTTTCAGCCGACACCATGATAACAGCAGGACTAATCACTGGATTAGTATGTTATTGCTTTGGAAAGCTCAGTGTATACATTTGCAATTCTGAACAGCTTGCAGTGGTCTAACTATGAAATTCACAGAGATACTGTCAGGTTTGGTGAAGGTTAAAATTAAAAAAAAAGTGCAATAATGAGAAGCCTGCTTTTTCTGTCACTTCTCTGTGTTTCAGGTTTGTTCCATGCACACTGAAAGTGGACAGTCTACTTTATTCTTAAAACTGAAGCTATTTATTAATATTAATAGTTATTACAAGACTATCTGTGGAATGAGGAATCCCGTTGTTAATGTTCTGAATCTCTTATTTTTATCAAACTTCCCAGAGAAAGACAGCGTTAGAAACCAGTCATACACCATTAGCTTCTTCGTATAGTGATTTCTCATAGGAAAATACGCTTATTATAGTAATGGGAATTAACACACTAAAATACAGCATAGGTGAAATACTTGTTTGTTCTGCAGAAGGATGCTGGTGGGTGTAAGAGTTCCTTTTTAGCACATTTTAAATTTGCATAATGGGTCGGCTTGGTGGGAGCCCAAAATGAAGAAGAGAAGAGGCTGACTAGCTGGACAGGGAATGTGAAGGGAGGTCAGACAGATACAGTCAATCTGTAACCAAACAGAGCTCAATCCCTCTTTTTGCTTTTAAAATACATTTTATAGAGCTTGGTGGACTAAAATATCTTATCCATAACCATCCTACAACACCAATCTGCTCTTCTACCTCTTTACAAAATTTTTTTTCAGATGGGTTTGTATTTTTAAATACACGTGGACAAAGAAAGGACACTTTTTTCCATCAAATTACTTTTGTTTAACAAACCATTTATTATATTTTGATAAAGATAATTCATATTTCAATTTATTCAGTGCTTCTCTAAAAGCTGAAGCTAGCATATTCTCCATGGCTGTGAGGAATGCAGGCTTCCCTTGAAGTTCATTTTCTAAAGGACAGAAGGAGAAGAAAAAAAAAGAAGGAAAAAAAAAAAAAAGGGAGGAGGTGTTGAAAAAACATAAAATATAATTCCTATACCAACCAGTTTGACAGAGCTGAGGATCAAAAGGGTCTTTCATGAAACATAAAAGTAAATAGGGCAAGGGGCTGTGGCTGACCTCGTGAAAGCTGTGCAATGCTTAAGGGGCATTAATAAGGGCCTGAGGAGTTGCTGCACTTTGGGACAAAATGTTGGGAAAAAAGGAAGTTTAAAGAAGTAAGACAGTAAGCCAATCAATGCTTTAATGGGAACGATGAAAGACAGCATGGTAGTGACTTGTGATGGCCGACCAAAGCAAATTGGACGGGCAAAATAGCGGGACAATTTGCAGGTGTCCTTACAGACTCAAAGCTATTTTGTTCATCAGTTCTCTAGACAAATAACTTTTTAATAGTAAAAGAAACTTACTTACTTATGCCTCATAGAAGGCAGCTAATGCATAAAAGAAATTCTAACTTTAATTTGTCATTTTCTGTCCATTTTCATGAGAAAGTCAGTATAACAGAAACTGATAAGACAGCCAAGTTACTAAAGCATGAAAATCACAGAATTAGCATTTATCCAGATTCCTTGGTTGAGGCTGTCAAGAAAAGAGATTGTGCTGATCACAGAATGTTTGTTAGCTTAAGAGCTGTTGCAGTTTGTTAATTTTCAGTATCTCTAAAGGGTTAACTGTAAAAAAAGTTAAATGACATTGATTTTAGAAGACTTCCTTTAATATTGAAGAAATTAGGCTCGTAAGTTTATTTTCAAAAGTTCCTTTTAAACATTGGATTTTGCCCTGCTTTATACATTGCATGGTTATTTGACATTTAAGTGTCTTTGGATTTAAGGGTTAAAGGAATTTCATTTGCACTTCATCCTGGGAGAACAGTCATTATCGAGGTGTTTAATACTTCTAATGTGTGCTACACTACAGCATGGTTTCTGTGGTACATTTGGTATTAACACATCCCAAGTCACTTTTCACCTTTTAAATTGTTTGTGTTTATATTGATTTTCCAAGTACTTTACCAATAATCCCTTGTCTTAAGACCTCAGGAGGTACTAAAAAAGTATTTCTGAGAGAACATCAGATCTAGCTCTTATTAAGTGATGTATTCATGTTTTTTGATTTGTTTGAAGGAATTCTGTGCTGTTTTATGGAAAAGCAGGTTATGAATATTAACAGGAAATTTAAATGAAGCTAACAAGTCATGCTAAACTGCTAAAGTTTTTAACAATTGAGAACATACTGAAAGATAAGATTATTTCCACAAAAACTCTGCACAGGATTTTCAAAATCAGGCACTTTAACCTATGTTAATCACGGTGATATTTGAAGTCTTGTTTTGTAAGGTTTGGTAAGACTTTGGAGGTACTGAGAACAATATATTTCACATCCATTTAATAGCATGTGTGAGTCATCATCTGGAAAAATTAAGGGAAACCTCTTTGTGGACTGCAAATGGTGTTTCAGACCTCAACCAGCTTCAGAGGCACTCATCTTTGGAGAAGCAGGGATTATAAAAATCAGAATGGAAATGAGACATACATAGAGTAAATAGAAGGAAAACTAGGCAGGGCAGCAGAAGAGGAGGATAATGGAAAGCGGGGTTGCAAATGCAGAAGTTTGAAGGAGTCCTTGACATAATACCTGGAGAGAAAGGCTGTCTGAGACATGGAAGATCCTTGGAGGATTTAACCACCTAAAGGATCTATCTTGATCCTTGGTATATGATAACGCTGGGATTGAAGAGGGTGGACAGCATGTAGCAAGGATATCTGAGATCCCTCAAGGCAATCCAAATCAAGTCTAGAAGCACTATGGATAAATCTGCACGGGACTAAATCCTACCAGGAAGGTCATGAAAGTGACTTTATCACTTTTGGAATAAAGCTGCCCTCTGAGCTACAGCATTTGGATGGACCAGCTCAGGTCTCTGCCACGTGCTTCTCTGGGCAGTGTGAGACATTCCCGTGATGCCGCTCTGCAGACCTCCTCCTCAAATGCACAGGCGTTGAATCCCTTCCCCTCACCTCCCAAAAAATCGAGAGTAATACTGCTTTGTTGTTTTAATCGATAATTGCAGATCAGCGCCAACAGAGGATGGGAGTGGAGATGGCTAATCGTATTTTTTTTCAAAATACAAATTGAACATGTGAATTGAAATATGAGAAAATGCTTCAGGCGTAGCTCTCTTCTGATGACACCCTAATCAGTTTATCTATGCCATTGCATACATTAAAAAGCATCGCATATGCCGAGACTGCTCTACTGTGCTGTCAGATCCCTCTGCCCTGCCACTGCGAGGATGCTGAACTGGCTGAAAGCCCTGAGTAGAGGCATCTCCACACAAAATATCCCTTCTACTGGATAAAACATTTGGTGGAAATCAGTCCTCATATTGCTGCACCTCACTTCGACCTTTATTTGCTTGTAGACTTAGACCTCTGTAAAGCAGACTACTGAAAATCCATCAGTTCAATAAAGGGTTTATGCGGCCAGGCCCAGTGGTGTGACTGCGCAAGTTAATGCTTTACATGCATTTAATAAAAATTCTTCAGTCACTACGGTCTTTTCTCAAGGCAAAACATTTTAGAATAAAATAATTAAGCTTGAAATTAATGGCAACGGAAACTTTGAGAGTGGTTCATTCATAACTTGGCTACAAGTAATTGGTGTATTGTTGTTCTCTATTGTTTGTTCTTATTTACCTCTAAAAGCAGGATGTCATCTCATTAAATCTGCTCCATCGGTATCTGCCATCTTAACAGCGTGTTAGCCCGTATGTTTGTGAAGTACATGGGAAGCTTTTAATTTTCTGTTCCTCACTGCATTTACTACTCTCACAGGACAATCCTGTGTCACCCTTTTCCAAGTAGAATAGTAACTTAACCTGCAAATTCTTTTTTTTTATTATTTTTTATTAGAGATTTCAGTGGCACAAACTATTGCTTTACAAGAAAAAAAGTTTGGCCTAAATGTATGAAAATCAGTTTTTCTTTTTCAATAAAGACAATTTGGATTTTTCAGAGAGGGGGTTTTTTTTATTTTTTTGTGGTTTTTTTTTTTTTTGTCAGAGAACTATTTAAAAAATCAAGTTAGAAGTTGCTGAAAACTTCAGAAGAACAGTTTTCAGTTAAAATGACTGCACAGCTTTGCCCGAATCAAAACATTTTATTTCAACATTTCTTTTCAATGACATTTTCAATTTTGAGTGTCATTGTTCGCAGCCTGTGCTGACACAGTAAGACGGTTTATTTTAACTTCATAATTTCAATACCTTTTTGTTCAGACTTCTACAATATGAAAACTTTAATTTCAATGTTATATACGGTGTTTCCTTGACCAGGCTGTTTTGCCATACAGAAGTCCTGCCCCCAGAAAAAGGAACAGCAAAGCCAAGAAGAAATAGTCACCCTCACTGCCAATAAAGCGAAATGTCGAAAGAGAGAGAGCAAAGTAAACTGAGACTGTCAGGGTCACATCCCCTGCCAAGGCTCAAAGCTACGATCAGAAGGTCATCTGTGATGTGGAGAAATTTTGTGGAAAAGGGATGCCTTTTAAAGGTCTATGAAAGAAACCCTGACCGGTGTGATTGCTGTGACAGACCAGTAGAATGTTCTTGCTGATGAATGAATTAATAGTGACATACAACATTAAAAAAATGTCAGCATGATCTTGCATGACAAGGTCAGAAGATGACTAGCTTTCTGCAACCCAGTCAAATCAATTACTACAGCTCACTTCAGAGGTCAACTTGTTGCCCTCACCATGATCCAGGTCTACACTGCAACATTACACACGGGGGAATGGAGCAATCTGTGACCAGCATGAATATTGCCTAAACAACGCCGTGAACAAAGACGTCAGTGTGGCACCAGGCAACACAACACCGGGGCTGGAGAGCACAAAATTAATGGGGAGGCACCAGCAATGGATGAGCGGAATGGCTTTTCATCTTCTCCAGATCCCACATTGTATGTGTGCATGATACGGTCATCAGCCACAATCCTTAAATGTTACTCTGTTCTCACAAGCTAATACTTTAGCACTTCATCACATATTTTATCAGGTTTCTGCCATCTCCTCTGAGATATGGTCCCCAGATACCTGTGAATTATTTAAGGTAGAACACAGATAGATAGGAGTCCTGCAATGCTATAGATGTCCTCCCATAACATTTCCAACCTAGAAATGGATGGAGCTTGCTCGGCACGCTTTCTGGCAGGGCAAGCTGGTATTTTCCTGGCCAGATCTTTGATCCTTCCAAAGGAAAAGAGAGCCCTGAGTTTTAGCTGACGCTCATTTCTAAAGCTTTTGCTACTAAAGCAATGTGCATGCTGAAGCCCTGCAAACGCTCCATAATAATGAAGTAATCTGGAATTCCAGAAGCCGTTCCTGATCCATGCAGTATGAAAACTGTCAGTCATGCATGGCTATTGTAACCAGGTTTAAAACATAAAGAGCTGAGGAATACACGTGTAATTTGTGTGTCCACTGTGTCTGCCAGGATTTAGAAGTGCCCTGTTAAAAGCCAACTACTCTCTCCCCCAAGGATGTATACGTTGAATTATTAATAACACAAATGCTTTCCCGCACTATTATTTTAGTTCAGTACTTTTGCATAATTATCAGAGCTCTTTCAGGGCACTGCCAGTTTTTTAAAGCTCAGCCATGCTGCATTATAAGTAAACAAAACATTATAAATGTAGTCTTTGTGAATACAAATTGTGAGCAGCGTGTATTTACTGACACACAGCTGAAAAATCTGTCTAGATGTGATAGTATTGATAGATAAAAGCTACTGTACAATGAAATAAGATGATCCCGATCTTCAGCTCTTTAATAAAAATATGTACTAAGGCATATTTTTATGTACAGTTTTAAAAATGCAGTGTTCATTCACGTATTAATGTGTAAAAAGTAAGGTATAACTCCTGTGAAGTACTTTTAAAGTGCACGCAGTATATTTAGTGGATAATGAAGCTATCCGTAGTGTAACTAGGAAATGCATTCTGGGATGATCTGTAAACCTGGATTGATTTCTCTCCCTTCTCTTAACTACCTTCACTGCCATTTGCCATAACAATCAAAAAGGCATTTAAACCAGAAGGAACTTCTCCGTCTCGCTCAGTTTGTCTCTCAGCTTTCTGCATTTAATGTTTTCTTCCTTTACTTAGACTGAGATGGACCTGAAGGACAAGCTGTAGCCTCACATTCCTGATTTCAGCAGATTACGTACCTACAAGAGTAAGAACAGATGTTAAAACACCTGAAATGGCACAAAAGAAGCCTGTGATGACTTGATTAGGAGGGACAGACTAATCACCCACATTTCCCAGTAGCATTAAACTGAAGTATCAGGTACCATCTTCCCTTTGCGGCACGCTCAGCATCAAGTGTTATCCACTCGCTGCTTGCTTGGGCAGGCATTTGCTCATTAATGTGGCTACATTTTATACGGTCTACCTTTTTCACTATCTTTCATTATCTCCTTTTTTTTATGGAATGCTATTTTTTCCTGAAAAACCACATGGTACTTCCATTCAGGCTGAATCACTTTCTTTACGACAATATTATTGTTCAGTTCCATAAAATCCTGAATAATTAAAAATCCAGGTATCAAATTTTCTAAGGAAAAACCTTAAACGGAAAAACACCGTGTTGTTTATATCTGTCGTTTCAATCCGAAGTTCATAATGCAATCAGGTATAAGACTTCAAATCTAATTATAATTTTTTGGTCAAAGACTGTGATTTCTTGGGCTTTTTTTTATATGTTTGTAAAGCACAAAGGATGCTTTGGACAACAGGAAACCGACAAAAAAGAACCAAATATATTTTGCTGCAATATAGGATACACAGATAATACCGATTTCCAGATGTATTGTCTTGATGAAGAGTTGTCAGTAATCCCACCTCCCTTATCTGATGCTGGAAAGCTCTTGAAACCAAAAAGATCAGCTTTAGATGAATCTTTCTAATTAATTTGAGTGGTGAACAAATTCTGCTTTTGCCTATCTTGCTGTTAAGTCAAGGCTTGGATAATTGCTGGTTGCTTGGTTCAATGACTACTTCATGGAAAACTTCCTTTATATATCTTTGAGTTTGCAATGAGGTAGATTAAGAAAAAGATGGAAACAATTCTGCTGCCTCCTCATTAGAATAAGTTAGGTGGGTGCAAGAAATGTGTTTTTCGTTGGAAGGAATAGCCAAATTGGTATGGGTTGGAAACTTGGTAGAAGTTTGGAAGGCTATGTCCATTTTTAACACAATTTATGAGAAAAACTCTGAAAAAGGACCGTTTCAATTGCTCTCGTAACAACTTTTTATCACACCATTATAGTACTTTTGGTTCTGATTTGATGTGAAATGAAATCAAAACTCTTGCTCCACTAAAGCAGAAATTTCAATTTTTAAAATGCTTGAGTTAATGATGCTGTTTAAAAAAAAAAAAAAAGTTTCTCTTTCTGGCTCTCCGTGGCCTCTCTGTCTGTCTAGGTTAGTAATTAATTAACCTGGTTCCACTCTCCAGCTGTAAAATGGGGTGGGTTGCAGTAACCTGATGCAAGAGATGCTCACAAACAGCACGGTGAGGGAAGTCATCTAAGTGCACAAATAGCCAGGTACGCTGCACTCACCGAAGTATTTCATGGGAAACCTAAATCCAATCTAAGAAGTTGGACTTTTTCTGAGTTCAAAAAAGCTAATTAATCTTTGTTATGCACAACTGTTCAGAAGCCCCACGGGGCTGACGTACTTTTAAGAGTGCTGGGGGATGGCAGGTGGTAGTTTTCACCACTGTTATCAGCTGTGATCTTGAACATTGACAGACAGGTTCTGTGGGTTATTTTTCCCCTTTTCTTAATTACTCAGACTTCGTGAAGTGGCCTTTTTTCTTTAAGCAATCAAGGGGTATTTTTTAAAGAAAACAGACGTACATTGGTATAGGCAGCAGGAAAAAAAATAAACACAGCACAAACCAGTTCTTAATATATCACATAAACTGGTTCTCAGAAATCTTTAAGAATTAAAAAAAAAAACAAACAACAAAACAAAACAAAACAAAACAAAAAAAACAACCCAAAGATAGCAAACAAAAGGAACAAGGAGATAGGAAAAGTTTAGGCAGGATGTCCTTCTGGGGGAGATGAAATACATCCTCATCTATCAACCCTCCCATCAGCCTTACTTTTCTTCCCTTTCTCCCTGGAGGGAAACAGGAGATTTCACCGATAAGTAATGCTTACCTTGCCAGGGTCTCCCTGCCTCCTGCTCTCGCTGCTTTAATGGTGCAGCTATTTATTCCGCTTTCACCGCAGGGAAACAAAGACTTTGGCTAAATTTCCTTTGATGTCCTGATTTAATCACCTTGCATTAAACCGCTGCATTTTGTAAGCAAAAGGGAAGTCACCAAGGAAGTGCATTTTCTCCTCACCGTGTCAACGCACAAGTAAGAACTCTCTTTGTAAATCAGATATTTCTTTCACAATTAGGAAGAATCTCACCTGTTCTCTGGTTGACTTGCCAGCAGAATAAGTAGCCGAATGTAATGCTACGTATAGTCACAACATTTTAATTTCCTTCTAGCACAGCCTATGAGTGTTAGAGAGAACAGAGAGGGCATTTTCCAATGCTTTGAATGACTTCTTCCTTATAATACACAAATTATACGATGTGAACAAATTTTCCAAATCTCTGTAAAAATTCAAGCTTTTCTCAGGCTGAGACATTTTGTTTTAATTGTACTTTTAATTGTGCTTTTTCTCTAATAATTAGGCGTGTTTTGCAATTCAAAAGGAGGCATTCAACAATCAACTTTTTATTCATCGATATGAAATCTACGTCCCATCGATGGGGGCACACAACACTTGTCACCCTACGTATTTGCGGTTTATTTCCATTCAAAGACACAGGTTTCTCATGTCTGGTTTTCAAATTTATTGTAACATCATTATGCTTTACCATGGGCAAAGATTACAAATCATGCCGAAATATGAAATAAGTTTTTATGTGACTTTTATTGAACAGGATAATGGATAATAATTAAAGTGCCACAAACTTGTCTCAAGCGAGGCAATAATAATAATAGAGTACAAACTCTCAAAAATGATGTGTGGAAGGACTAACTTCTTAAAAACCAAACAAAACGACTAAGTGCTCTTTGTGTTCTACTTCCTTGAGCTGCAATGACTTTGCTAAGTTGGAGAAAACACATCAATGTTGAAGTTAGGAGATTTTTAAACAGAGGTGACCGTACTTGGCCTTGCTCCTGGCTGGAAGTGGGGACGTGGAGCTGTGGCAGCCTCGCCTGGATTCAGCAGCCCCTAACAATCTGCCTTAGCCTCGGTGGTCTACTGGTTCTTTGGAAGTCTGGTCCCCAGCAGGGGTTTTCAGAGACCGGCACCCCGGCTTGCTGGGGAAACCCACCTTCACCAGTAACAAACCACAGAGCAGTGCAGCGGGGTCTGGTTTTTCTTGTGAGGAAACAATGGAACAACGACTACAAAATTGTGTACGATTCAGTATTTCCATAACAAAACCTTCCCCTAAGAATTTCCTTTCCATCAGCAGCTTTAAGACCTTCAGCCTGCTAATCTGATTTGCCGGGGAAACAAATTGCTTCTAAATATCGCAGTTCTGCAGGGTCTCTCTGGATTTGTTTAAACTGCTTTTGAGACTCCCCACTTTTCAGTATCCTCAGCTCCCTGAGAAAGATCCAAAGGTTATTCCAAATGATAGGGATTCCCTGAATCTCCTTATGGTCCTTCTAAGCCAGTCTAGTGTGATATTTTTTTCACCTCCTCGGGCCCTGGCCAAGAGGCTCCTTATACGCAAAGGAGACAAAACATACCCCTCTAAAACACAGAGTTTAGGAAGTGAAGCAGTACAAAGACACAATCCAACATCTTTTTTTACCGAGGGCCCCATCCTGGCCCTTAGCTATTACATGATCTTTACCGACTTGTAAATTTGTTGGTGTTAAGAAATGCATGTATTTGTTGGGAAAAAAAAAAAAATTAAAAAAAGAGTATTTTAAGTTTTAAGGATAATTTATCTATAGATGTAAAAAGGAAAATTAAATTCAGTGGAAAAAGCTATCAAGTGAATATAAAGGTATTTCAGGAGGAAATAATTTGATATGAGTTCTTTATTTTAATTAAAAATTTTCCTTGTGATAAAAACTGGTGTAAACCCGAGGATTTCTGATTTTTATCTAATAGTGAGGAATAAGACAAAACCTAAAATATGTTGAATATTGACTTCTTCCAATAAGTACTCAACTAACAAGATATTTATTTTATTATATGGGGCATTATTCAAACTAGTTAAATTTCTTGGAATGGTACAGTGGAACAAAGACCTTGTAGGAACAGTCCGTCTCTGAGCACTTCTCTCCATGATTTGTAAAATCACACAAAAGCTGCAAATAATGCAGAGAAGAGTTGTTTCACTCTTTTAACATTAACACACAAGTTTGTATGTATACGGATTCAGTGTGTCCTTCAGACTACACGTACGGCGACATAATTGTCCCTATACAAACATGAAGGTAGATAATCCCAGCCCTTGAGAGATTTCAGTATAAATTAAACTGTTATAACTCAGATGACAGGGGATAATGTGTGAGACTAAAGGTAAACAGTATTGGTAAAGAAATGGCTTTTGGATGATTGCATGACTTTTACTCTTAGAAACTGCATTTTTAACCATACATTATAGAACAGCAAGGTTGGACGTGACCTCGGAAGATCATCTGGTCCAAATTTTGTGGGAAAGGCAGCCTAGATGAGATTAACTAACACCTATTTGCTTAATCCAGAACAGTTTCTTTTTTTCTAGAAGCATTAAAATCAGTCAATTGCAACTCTGAGATAGATCAACAGATGCTCTGGAATAATTCCGTACTCTGGATATTTCATTATACAACTTAGGCAGTAAGCATGAAACTAGAAAACTTTGAAATGAAAGGCTGTAGGGAGTCTAATAAAGTCTACATTATTTCAATTATCATGATACTGCCTCACAAACACTGGTTTTATTATTTGCAAAGAGGACAGACTTTTGGTTTCAACAATAACAAAAATTCCCAGAACTCATATTCAGGTATTTGGGGGGAGAAGTTAGTTTATTAAATTTTAAATCACAATTTTCATGCCATGTTATTGCATTAATTATTCCTTTAACTGTTGTGCTTCTTAAAGCTCTACAGAACTGTCATACCTTTCATTAAAGCTGCAGCTTAATTGCCCTTAAAATATTTAAGATGAATAAAAACATCTTTGGAACTGAAAATGATTGAAAATGAAAAATTAATTTAAATAGTCTTGGATGTGAACAGCGAGTTACATGGAGTGAAGACTGGAAAAAGGACAAAAAACAAAGGATGTTTAAATGGCACTATTACTTCTTAAAAGTTTGTCAGTGCTTTACGTAAGGGATTGTGTTAAGCTGCCTCTGCTGATTTGATCCAAATCAAAAATCACTTGACACCAGGAATTATATCTTCAATGACTTACATGGGTTTTATACCAAGACTTTGTTTAACTTCATTACTTAGTAACTTTCATCACTGAAATTTAACTGACAGTATTAAGTTGTGAATCTTGCATTTAGCAGTGGGGACAGGTGAGTAGTACAAAAAGGTCCAGATAGGTCCAGGTAAATCAGGAAATGCCCTGATTGTACCTCAACATTTGGGTCCCAGGAAAACATTCCTTCTGGCTTAATGTTTCTGTGAGTCAGAAAGATTGTGATAACTTGCTAAACATACGGTGTGTGCTTTTAACATTTCAGCACTAGCTATGTGAAAAAATCACAAAACTGCATTTGCAAAAGATGATCGCTCGGTTGCACCTGATGAAGGTACACAGGTACTTTGCGCCCCTGGAGAGACTTTGCGCAAAATACCAGGTGACTTTGTAAAGGCATCTTGAAGACACGGTGCAGGCAAATGACACTCATGTTCCTCTACAAGCTTCAACTGGACTTCTAAATATTGATTAGTCCAAAATTCTTGTTGGGCACTGCCTGTAGTTAAATATAATGAGATAATAATCTTATCTGGTTTTATCTGTCTAAGAGTTAATCCTCTAGTCCAAGTTGTTCATGTAAAGGTCTTTTATCCTTAATGGTATAGGAATTATAGGCCCCTTTGGGGAGTAATTTGGCCCATCATGAGACAGACGCTCTAGACGACAGGAGTGACTCACCCACTACAGGGATTAATTTCTCTCTGTTGATTTGAGTGGGAATTTCTAGTATACGGCAGCATGCTGTGCTTAATAATAGGTATATTCGTTATTATACAAAAGCAAATAATGTACATTGACCTATTTAATAAGTATACCTAGAAGTACTTTCTATTTATATAGCACATTTCTCAAAGGAGAAAGGGAGGGTGGCTAATTTAAATAAACAACTAGTAGATATTTCTCCCAAATTAGTTCTATGACTTCAAAATTAAAATAAAAAAAACCCGCAGCAAAACAAAAATTAGTCTCTCTGACTAATACTCTGGCTTGATGATTTTGCCTAATTACTCAAAGGAAATGTGTTTTGCTTTCCTCCCCAGAGGACAGGAGTCTGACCCAGGGTTGCAGGACAAATTCTCCCATGTTCAGCCCAGTCCTGAAAAAAAATGTTTCTTCACTTTAAAACGATGGATCTTTTTATTATTTTTTTTTCTTAATAATGAAAAGAGGATGTCTGGGTTCATGGAGAAAGAGAAAATAATGAATATATTTTTTTTTAGTTTGGTGGATCCCTTAGGAGAAAGGAATAGAATAAGAGTAGATCCTTCATTTAAGAATGCTTGAGGATTTTATCCACTGACCATTTAACGGCAAATGCATAAACATTTATTGAAACACAGTTATTTAGGAGTTTTCGACGCTAACTTCTGAGTCAGGAAGGCGCTATCCACTTGCTTATTTCAGATTCAGGTATGTACCGTAACTATTGGGTATACTCACAATAAAAAATGTGAATATCTGCCCATATTCTATCTACTTTCTTTGACAGCCGGGCAATGAATGGGCATCAGCTAAACTCAGGACCAGGGCATCACCATTGGGGATGGAGGAGAAAGCTCAGTCACCAAACCCAGAGCAGTTCCCTGCCCAAGAGGATGTATCTTGAGGATATATCAGATATTCAATTGCTCATTTGATTCCAGCCAGGTTCCAGCTTTGTTTGTCTCCTGACATTTTCAGGCGAACTTTTGCTGAACTGTTTACCCTTCTCAAGGTAAATCACCCTCGGAGCAACACAGTTTGGCCCTGCTGAGGGGAAATGAAGGTGTGGGTTTTTTTTTTCTTTCCTCATGTAAGACAAACAGCAGCAACGTCTCCGGCCCGTCCTCCCCATCCTGGGAAACAAAGCAATCATTTTTGCTATTACACTTGCTATCAGCATAGCACAAGTCTGCCAGCTTCCCCTTTTCACCTCTCCCAGCTTTCTAGTTTCTTGTCTGAATGCACTTCATCATTTTCAAATTTTCCTTTTGGCGGATTCAATACTCAAATAACTATTACTTTGCAAGGCACACACAGTAACCCCAATTTTCCATTCACTGGATTTTCTTCATTTTCTGAGCAAAAAATAGTACTTCATTACATATCTATTCATCTGTGTGCTTGGTGAAATGCAATATTATTCCAGGCAGAATCTGGGATATTTATATAGTTGGTTGTTTGTTGAAGAGAAAAAGAGGAGATGGACGGGTGATGAGAAGAGTATTAAACCACAGGATTTTTGGAAGGAGGGCTTAGTATGTCATTATTAGTATCCCTTAAATGGACACCTTAAATCTCTAATGCAAAATTTGTATTATATGATGATATGGACTTTTTAACAGCAATTTAGGATTATATGAAAAATCATAGCTAATGTTTAAAAGTGTTTGATGGAAAAGCTAACCCAAAGTTCAAAATTGCAAGAGGATGCTTGGGTTTTTTAACCCATAAACCCCCTTTCTTAACATTAAGGGTTTGCATGTTGTAAAACTGCTGATACAAAGTCATTTAAGTTTTTGCATTATTTTTTCTTTTTGTTGTTCTTGTTCTTTTTCAGAAAGAATAAAGTAAGGTTTATTGACATCAAAATGTTGGTTCTGCTCTGGCATCAGGGACCACACTTTTGCCTAAGGCAGCCTCACCACCAGTTGATAGCAGAAATGAGGAGTGAGGGTCACGGGCGAGAGGACCTACCTTTGGTCAGGACATATCTAGACTCACTGTCGCTGAGGACAAGAGGTGGCCACGGACATTTTGAAGGACACATTTCCATTCAGGATTTCATTGTAGCAGATATTACTCCGCCACTGATACTGAAATAAAACCCCAACTGCCTCCTGCAAAAAGTTGGTTCAGCATCATGGCTAATGTCCTGACATGCAGGGAGTGAATTGTAGGAGCCACTGGAGATGCTGGGATGTGTGAACGGGGAGGAGGAAGAACCAGGCTATGCCTGAAATAAGTAAAAAATCATCAGAATTGGCTCTTCCGAGGATGCTTTGTAGTTTTGCAGAAAAACTTCAATAAATAATAGAGTTGGACCACGCAGATTAATAAATAAATAAAGCTAGAAAAAAAAGAGGCGATATATCCTTAACACATCTCCAAGTCATTGGAAGCATCCTATTGTAACTTCAGCTGTCTTTGGTTTAGTGTAATATTAATGCTTGTTGTATTTAGATAAGGTTTAAAATATACAGACCTGAACAGGAATCCATTGGTAATAACAAAGTAAATTGTGTTCTTACGGGTAATTAAATTATCACAATACAACGTTGCAATCGTACACAAAATATTTCTGAAGATGAAAGCAAATTTCCAAGGGTTCTGATGAAAGATTTTTAATATTGTTTCTGGAAGTTTCTTTACAGTAGGCATTTTAAGTTCATTTTCAGAATAAAATACTAGTTCCAAAATCTTATTTTTTAGTTTCATTTCAGGTTTTTACTGTGCTAGTTCGCAGAATGTAAGAGAAGTTTTCTAAAAAAAAAAAACCCCAACCTCATACTAATTGAAATCATATTTCTAGATGTTGAAAAAACATATATTACACTGTGGAAGAGCAGGGATGAATCAAGATGCTTTTGTCAGCTTACACATTTTCGTGACATGGATGCATCCTTGTTTCGGAGTGAGAGCACAGCTGCATGGCCAATTATGCGTTGCAGGATTACAAGTACGTGTTCCACTTGGGAGGACCAGTAAGGGCCCTAATTAAAACGGACCATGGGTCAAGAGGGAGAATCGCACTTCTCCTTTCAAAATACATGCCTCGTTTTCTCAGATTGTTGTTGTCTTCCCTCCCCCTCCCTGCCCCATAGGCACCAGGGGATAACAGTCCGCATTTATTTATAAGTCAGTATAAATAAATAATAATAATGCTATAAAGGGTAGACAGAGATTATTTCCAATACATTAAGTTGACTGCACTATGGTATTAATACTCACACACACACACAAAGAAAAACAAATGAAAATGAAATGGTATTTGTGGGAGAAAGGAATGGTAAAAAGATCAGGGAAATTACAAAGCCCTAATATTTCTCAAAAAGCTGTTGCTTACTGTATGAAAAAAAATGCAATCATAATTTTACATTCTAATATGTTAGCTTTTATTTGTTGTTTAAAAATTTAGTTGATGTAGTCATGCAATTAAATATAGACTTTTCATAGTATTATTAGTGAAATTAATGCTAATACGGCACAATGGCAAATGTTCTTTGTATTAACATGATAATGACATTTCTGAATACACTGAACATCATGAAATGTTCCATATAGCAACAGAATTTTAGTCTTTCCAGGTTCACTTTTGTATATGTGTACACAAAAGATGAGGATTTTTCCATCATTCCTACATTTTCACTTGGAGGTTTCTGGCTCTGTGTCTGATCCTTTCAAAAAGATATTCCAACATGCTTTAACAAAAAAAAAAAAAAAACAGAAAGAAAAGAAAGCCTAATTTCAGCAAATGGACTGACTCCTCCAATATAAAGCCAAGAACTTTTAAAGTCTTTCTGGAGCTGGGATCTTGTGGTCAGCATTTGTGTGAGACACTAAAGGCAATACTTCTGATTGCCTCTGTGGAT
>VFFE01007640.1:1619363-1802401 GCA_008921705.1 Burhinus oedicnemus | reverse complement strand
TCCCCTTTTTTTTTTTTTTTTTTTTTCCTTTTTTTTTTTTATTTCTCCCCCTCTCGATTAGGCAGAACTAAATGGTTACCTCTGAAACAACCGCTGGAGCTCAGACCTGGGATCTTTCAAGGAACCCTTAGTTCATTTCCCTTTTTCCCTCTGTGCCCAGGCAAAGGGTAAACATATAGTCCTGGGGTAAACATATGCTAACACAATGGCAGGGTCCCTACCATTGAGCAATCCCATGGTTCCCTCTTGGAGTGCTTGAATTTGAATTCTTTTAACATCTACAGCTATTAGAAAATACTCCAGGAAAATCTGAAATGGTGCTTGCTTGTTGGCTGTCAGATTCTGCTACAAAGTTGGAGTACAAGTTGGTTCACTCCAAAAGTAGAGAGAGGCAAGAAATTTGGTCTGCCAAGGCCATTCATTTCTACACAGAAGATCCCATCTACAATTTTGGTTCTTTCCTCCATCTCTGTTTTCCATGTGCTCTTTGAAATAGCTGAAAATCCTTAGATTCGGCGATCTTTCTGTTTCAAAAATATTTTCTACTATGGAGCTAAAATTTTTTGGCTGCTTAGAATCTGTCTTAAATAATTCATACGGCTGGAGTATCTGAACCTCTGTCTTTCACTTCTAAGAGGATGTGGCTACTTGTATATCTCAGGCATACCATTTACACCTAAATACGTGTATGGTATTTGGTGCCAGAGACTACTCTCTATACAGAGGTGAACAGAGCAAGATAAATTTCTTTATGAGAATCATGCAATAGTCAGCGACTGAATAACTCATTTCCTACTTTTACGATTATGGATTAATTTATTTTCTCAAACCACAACTAAGGGGAAGAAATTAACCTAACTTGTAGCCACTGACTTCTCATTGTTAGTCACCGAATATGTTTCTCCACAAACATCAGGAATGTCAAACCACTAATTTTTCCATAAAAGAATGTCAATAAAATCCTCTTGTCTTGAGCTTGTCTTAGGTATAAAATCTGTGTTGAGCAACATTATGGGGCTCGATTTGCCTTTGGGTTTTGCTCACGTGCATTTTATTTTTGGAAGTCTGAGTTGGTACACGCAAAGCAGTGGTTCTCCTTCATCTAAGTTAATTGAGTAAGATGTAGTAAATTAAATTTGCTTAAAAAACAATGTTATAATAGTTATCTGAGTGAGCTAATGAATGCTTAGTATGTATAGTAAAGATATGAAAGAGGAAGCAAATTAAGGTTGACACAGAAACTCAATATCTCTAATGTAAAATGGTCTAAGAAGATTGCTTTTACTGTACTTTCATCAACTCTTTCAGGAGAGATTACAAAATTTAACAGAGACTTACAAAAGGTGCCACTTTATCTGATGGCATTTGAAAATGAATCCTTATAAGCAGTCCTGTTTCAGGCCATTTGTTTCCTTTGAAAATGCTGTAACGTTTCAGTGAGATAGGTTTGGATTTACTAAAGGTCTGTTAAGCCGGGTTGGCCTTGTACCTTTCTTAGATACAGTGTTTACTATTTTTTTTTGGTTAAAGGACATAAATAACATTTCATCTGCCTAGAATTTATGACAGCATCTGAAAGACTGCCAAATAGAGAATTAATTAAAATGGCAGACACGGGATTAACAGAAATATTATAAAATGGAGAAGGGATTAAAGAGAAGGGAAAATGGAAGGTACTGGGTTGGAAAGAACTTACTGGAATACCTCAAGGACCAGTGTGGAAATAACCTAATTTAATATTTGTAATCATGGTATGACCTAAAGTAGTTCATTATTCATATTTACAAACGATGCAAAATAGGAAAACATCATGAGTACAGAAAATTTGGAACATTGTGGAAGATGAACTGAATTGTAAAGCCTGGAAAAAGAGAAATGGGGTGAAACTTAGCGGTATAAATAACAAGGTTATGCTTTTGGATAGAAAATGAGGTAGACAACACAACACTGAGGGAAAACCCTGCGACACTGAATATGGTGTAGTATTCTGATTATTCACGTTTAGGAACAATTCATTCAAACCAGAATAAAGACAGGAAGAGACTAGTAGGATAATGGCGGAAAAATGAAAACTTATAAAATGGAACAAAGCGCCATAAAATAGAAGCTTCTGAGAACACATGATGCTTTGTTGTATAAACAAATGTCAGGGGAATAAACACCAGGGATGTAAAATAACTATTTCCCTTAAAGGCCAAGAACAAGATTTGACACAGAAAGAAAATGGATATAAACAGTCTGAACAAATTTAGAAGGCGGCTTCGGCTTATCAAGGGATCAAAATTCTGGGAGAGCTTTCCAATCATACAAGAGGAGACAAGCAAACCTAATCAACTTTACCAAAGATTTCACAAGGCGGATAATCAGTTTATGTGTACATGGTGTGATCACCTGACACGGTACAGGGCTGGACTTGTAGTGCCATTGCCGGCATTGCTGATTGCTGGAGTTCTCGTGTTCGTAGCAATGTCAGATTTATTATATTTCCATAGCTAGTCTTTAGTAACTGCAGTTATTAAAAAAGAAGGGATAAGATAATTATTTTAATAGCTTCTTAGAGAAAATGTTCTGTATACTCATGTAACCACGTGTTAAAAATGTCATATTATTTCGCACAAATATTTTTAAAACTAGAAAATTACTAGACTACCAAAAAACAACATATGAAAGAGTACAGCTTCAAACAATGTATAGGATTAAATTTGTAGGACTCCTATGGCTTAAGGGATTCATATTCAGCTAACTCTTACTCCAGTTTCCTCACAGCTGTCTCCAAAATAACTGTTTAAAAATTCCTAAAAAATAAAACAAACAACAAAATCTTCTTCAAGGACTGAACTATAATTCAAAAATTTTCATTCTTTTTCCTGGAGAACTAGACTTCTACTGAACCCAATGAAAATTTCTCCTTCACTATATTTGTCTTTTTCTGTATATCGAGTTTATAGGACTGACCCCAAAAGCAAATGCTAAGAAATATGAAGAAAATGCAACAGTTTTTTCCCAAAACTAGTAAGAGCTAGAGTTCCACTATATGGAAAGCACATCCTGACAGATGTCTCAAAACAGACAAATGACCATAATAGACACTGAACAAAGGATTTAGAATAAGCTACTGGAAATAAACAAAGTTCAATACCCAAATCCCACTGCTGTTATATGTCTCAGCTGACTTGTTCTTCTCAGATACCCGAGATACTGAAATTGCCTGTTGTGAGGTGGGTGCTGTTGCTCAAGAAAGAGCACTCTTGGATGCATCAGCAGTGCATGGAACCAGAGATGTTGTTAAGACAGGATTTCCTCAGAAATCAAGGAGTCATAATTCACCAATTACTACACAGGGAGTAAGACTCAGTCCCAAATCCAATAATTAATCTCCTTTAAAAAAGCTGTCATCAGCCAGTTTTGGCGTTGGGAAAGGGGTGAGTTTGACTTTCCTCTTGGCTCTGGTGGTCCTTTTTACCCTGTATTTACTTCTTCCTTCGTGAAAGCACAAGAACTCAGGTCAGACTCTAGTAAAATAGGCTCTTGAACCAACCTGGACTAAAATTAGCCAGATCTGAATGTGTTTGTGTATGTGTGTGTGTGTGTGTATTTAACTGGGATCAGTTCCCTAGAAAAACACTATACTATCTAATTATTCAAGTGTTTGCCAACTTCTGGCAAGTGAAATTGCTTGTGGAGTTACTGAGTTAGATTATATTTGCAGTTCTGTTGTCCAATTTCTTTCAGAAGCGGTTAATTTACCAAAAATAATTTCCGATTAATATAGGTTGCGTTACACTGTATCTAACCAACTCAATTTATTCCATACAAAACCCTTCTTGAAAAGTGCCTGAAAATCAGAATGTCATTATATTTGGAAATGAACTGCCAACTGCTTTAGCCCAATGCTTTCAGTTGTGAGTCTCAAGAGCTTGCAGCATTTGAGGTTGAGATATGGTGTCGACATGGTCAACAATGAATAAATAAATGGAGAAAAATGGTATTTTAACGTTATGGAATAATAAGACCTACTGAGAGTGACCAGGCAGGACCTTGTTAAAGTTGTACTGAGCTCAATCAATGAAATCAAACGTTTTATCAGCAAACTTTGCAATGTGGTTGGTGGGCAAGCGCAACTGGACCGACTGTATGTCAGCTATTTTTCAAAATGACAGAAATAGTAATGGATCATCTGGAATGCTATTATTTAGTGCTAATGAATGATTGTTTGGTGATGGAAGAAAAATCAATTATGACAGCTGTGAGAGATGCTGCCCCCATTCCATTATTCCAAAAATAAATAGCAAAGCTGCCTGCTAAGGTAGGAAATAAGTGAGCGTTCCCTGTGAGAGGCAAAAGTTTTAGGCAAAGAAGCAACTGGAACTTGTGTTTACTGCATGTAAATGACGGCAGGACCCCCAGGTAGAAGCAGAAGTCCTTGAACTGCTGAAAAAACCCACAACTTTTTACTATATTGCAAGATATCAACACGCTTTCTCTCTCCAGGCAATTGGTCAACTTTTCCTTGAGCATCTAACTCTGTTTTTTTGGGAAACCTACGTGCCTCATCCAAGGCCAAGAGTGGCTGAGAGGAGATGATGGGTGACAGACCATTATTTTTGGACTGCTAAGAACTTAAGGAACAACAAGGGTTTAAAAAAAACCAAGAAGAACCATGACTTAAATAAAAAATTCATTCCGTTAAAAAACCGGCAGAAAGGCACGCATAGGAAATACGATTTCAGCAAAGATAATACACAGCATGTTGTGCCCTTCTAAAAAGGCTACAGTTAATGCAAAGTATTTAAGGGATTTTTATGTGTATCAATATGCACAGATAGATAGATACAGACACAGACAGAGACAGAGACAGAGACAGAGATAGAGATAGAGATAGATAGATATAGATGATATATAGATATAGATATAGATATAGAGATAGAGATAGAGATAGAGATAGAGATATAGATATAGATATAGATATAGATAGATAGATATGTAGACATAGACACAGATAGATAGATAGATACCAGAGTCATCTGACAAGATCTCAGGTGAATGTTGCCATCCCAGTACAAAATTGATTTCCAAGGAAGACCTCAATTTCCCTCTGCTTCCCAGGAATGAGGGAGCCCTCGTCCCCTTCCTGAGGTGAGAAGGAAATGTGACAATGAAGCCGTGGAGCTGGATTGTGCCAAAGCTCACGGCTGAGTGCTGAGAGACGGTTACCTACTCATTCCCTTTTCAGCCCCAGCTCTTATGGACCAGACCCAGGAGACTATTGTCTTGTTCAATGGCAGCATGCTGTTGCCTGTGAGTCACTCCTCTTTTTCTGTCTCACCAGTGCAGAGGAAGAGGAGGAGGACAAGATACAAAAGGGATGGATGGAGCGTTCAGGCAATCAGGCAATGTCCATTTATGCATGGGTCACTTCTCTGGCAGTCTGCAGCTCTAAGCAGCTGTCTTCTGTGTGCAATGCCAGCTATGCATGAACTTCTTTGAAGAGCAGAATATACGTGCATGGTCAGAACCTCGACAGACTGATCTAGCACCACTGATTCTGCTGAAACTTTCCTCTTCATATCAACGAACTTTGACCAGGGTCTGAACGTATTGTGCAGACATGAGAAAGCAAATTGCAGCAGAAGTCTCATCTTTAGGATACCTAACCTGACAGGTGTCCGCTGATAAATAGTGAAGAAATAGGACAGGGACGAGAGAATATGCTAAAAATACTAAGTTTATAAAATTTCATGAAACGAAGCAAGTTTAGTTTGTGAATTCATTACTCTAGTGACAAGCTGCTAAAACATCAGTTGCAGTAATGTGTCACAAAACTAGACACAAATTGAAGGAGACTAAACTTTCCATTATCTGAAACTCCCTTGGTAATGGAACGTGATTATTGAAGACAGTTGCTAATATGTCTTACTATGAATTTATCTGAGAACTAATACCTTTGATTACCAATTGAAATTAGTGTTTTAGTTATTTTAGCTCAATTCTGTATGACAGCACAGCCAAAGGGAGGTTTGCCACCAAAATCAAGGGCATCAGAAGGATATTGGATTAGCTATGGGACTTTTTGAGGGAGCTATTACAAACTTTAATGAACATAATATATAAGTTAATGCTGGGAAAAAGAATTCTGGAAGGATACAAAAACTCATGGTGCAGTTATCACAGAAATCTCTTCAGAAAAAGATGAAACACTGCCAGGCAACTGACTATACAACCTCTGCCAAATCTGGAATGACCTACGTCTTTCTGGGAAACCAACCTTGTTGGTGAGTGACAGATTATTTAAGGAGTAGACAGGTGTAATCTAGTCTTGCCATTCTTATGCACAGCAGAAGGTGATAACTAGCTCAGTATATGTAACTAAAGTTGCTACAAAATATGAAAATTGGGTCTATTCCCCGCAATCAGTCATGGAAACCGTAATGAAGTTTTTTTTCCCATGGATATTTTCCACAGTATAAAACTATGTAATGTTGTTGCAAGGTGGAAAGAGAAAAGTTAGAGCATTTTATTTCTTAGGCAGGCAAACAACGTGGATTATGATATCCAAAGTAAACCAAAATAATCTCTCATTGATCTTGGATCCTTCTGGTGGCCCTAAGCTCTGAGTGCCCTGTGACAGAGCCCTGTGACAGTTTACCATAGAAGCCAATGACAGAGCAGACAGAAGAATTTGACAAAGCATATGGGGGAATATGCAATAAAGCTTCATAACTAGAAAAAAATATTTTTATGGCCTGCTGAGGCTACTATTGGACAACTTCAAAGACATACAATTAATAATCAAGGACAACTGCAGATCTCTTGCAAGACTTCAGTTCCAGATAGGATGAAAGATCAAGCTCCTTCATCAATATAGTTTTGTTGCTGCTAACTTTCTTTGAATTCATTTGTCGTGCTGCGACAAGCTAGACACAGGTTTCTGAGGACTTATGATTTTCTCAGGTGAATATAATTACGGTAACTATAGTCCAGATTTTCTTACAGCAAATACCAGTTAATTGTCTTCTGGCTTGAATATTGCTTAAAATTGTTTTTATTTTATTTTATTGATCCCCTAACAACGAAAATTTAAAAAAATCTACTTGGGTTTAATTTACTGTATTTTCCATTTTCAGTCAATCAAAAGTTTTACTTAACACAAAGCAGCCTGCCTTACTTTTGGTGTTTTAATGTTTTCATTAAAAATACCTATTTGGCTAGATTTGGAAAAGAAAACATATTAAAGCTATGACAAACCGAAATGTTGAAAATGTTGAACTGCAACTTTAAAATGAAGCAGCCTTCCCCATTGTTAATCTGTTCATTGGAATTAGCGCACAGTTGCAAATACCTCGGTGAGTTTTTCAGCGAATAAAATACAATTTTGAGGTGTTTGTAATTTCTGTAATCATTGCCCGTGTCTATAACGTGGTTTATTAGTACTGTGCGTCTCAGTGGTCTGGTCAGAAACAGATTCAAAGTTATTGCATTTTATTGCAGTTCTTATTCCTAGCTCCTCGTCTAGGGTGAGCTTTTGGGACTGGATTAAACCCATTTAACTTTAGAGACCTGACTGATTTACTGTCATTGAGACATATTCACCTCATATGCACAACTCAACAAAAGGACACAGGAATGTTCTGAAGATCTCAAGCCGACTATCTGGGCTCAAAACAAGAAAGTGCAGGTAGAACACAGGATCTAAAACACAAACCAAAGGTCTTCGCAGAAAAAAAGTTTGGGGAAAGGGAACACAATGGCCCAAAAAAGCAAGTGTCATTAGTTCTCACTGTCATATTGAGGTTTATGTTTTCTGGAGCATTTTAATATGTGCAGTTTCTGGGAGGAAGTGATTAGAAGAGAACCTTCTCATTACATTCAAAATAAATAAGTAAATAATTCTGAAAAATCCAACAAAATAAACAAACAAACAAAAAAAACCCACAAAACAAAACAGAAAGAACTCTGGTCTGATTACTGGAGAAAAAAAAGCTGGAAATACTAAACTTGAAGGATTATCATCCAGAATGAAATTAAAGGAACATATGTCTACATTTAGAAACAGTGACAGTGATAAACTCTTATGGCTTGAAAAAGAACTGATGCAACAATGAAATATGGAAAAGAGTATGCAGAATCAGAGGCAACATTTGCAAACAAGAGTCTAAAAGGAAATTCTAGTGACAAGCAGAAATACGCTAATACAGCTGTTGATAAATGTACATTCGTGGAAGACCGTTCTTGTGTCTGCCCCTCTAAACACCACATGGAATTTGTAGTAAGTACTGCAGAAGATGTTGCGTACTTGCATAGTAAACATAAATAAGATGTAAAGCTTCACTCTCCTTTTTGCTAAAGTCAGGCAAGCATTCCCTGAACAAAGCCAAACTTTGAACAACATCTTGTGCTCAAAATCCCTTGGGTTGGCAGAAACAAGTTGTTAGGAAAATAATTTCAAAACATACATATTCATTTATGGATATGTATACAGAATATGTTAGAATATCATATTCTACTGGCTAACCATTGCATTTACGTCACATCAACTTTAATGAGGGTTTGAGGGTCACTAAAGTATCGTTATCAGAGCTTGGCCTTGCAAATATCTAAAAATGTTTGGTGTCAGCACAGCTTGATTTCATAGTCGTCTTATAAGAATACTTGATGCTAAAACATCCTTATTACGCACTCTATGCACATTCCTAATCTAACAAATCAACACATTACAGGGCTTATTGCCTTATTACCCATTTGCAAAATCATGATCCTTCTTCTATGTTCAAGGTAAACCCTGACATGATATCTTACATATAATTATGGTATATAAATGATAAAACTCTTAATCAGCTAGGTCTCTCAAGAGCCTGATTGCTTCTGCCTACTTAACAAGAAGCTTTAATATAGGCAACAGAGCAATGTGTCTAAATATATACCCTTAAGGAAGAATATTTTTCCATACATTTTCAGTCCAGAGATCCCAAGGGTTTTGATCACAGTTTATCTCTGACAAATTTTCAGTGGCCATAGACAGGATGGAGAAAGGTAGGTTTGGTTCAGGAGTTAATTTGAAATTTGGACATTCGATTTCTCGTCTAATATTGGATGAAAGCCAAAAACCAATTTACAATTCAAACGTTCAACTGGACAAGTTGGCTGCAAGATTAACGTGAAGCTGTGGAGATAGAAAACCAGAGGAACCCAAGATACAGTTAATGTTTTCTTTCAGTTTCCACCCTCCTTAGATACGGAAAGTCCTTTTGTCCCTGTACCTGAAAGTAGGCATTGCGGAAACCTTGCTTTACTAAAACCCTGCCAGGTGGACAACTGATAAATTGTGTGGACAGCTTATAGGATATTTTGTTTAAATCTGCCTTTTCGTGTTTCAAATGCTCGTCAAGTCATGCTACTTATCCTAAGAGTAATCAGAAAAATCTGAGTTTTTAAAGGTGTAGTGGAGATTTTCCACATTAACAATAAGAAAATGTGATCCATATGGCATCTTCAAACTCTTTAAAGTTTTTGCATGCTCCTTTTGAAAACGATAGAAATTCTGGGCATGATGTATGTGGTTTGAATCCAGGGGGGGCTGGGAATGATCCAGGGGTTCGGAGTTACCACCATCTGTTGAGCTGCCCAGTCACCTGTGGTACACGGAGTGGACAGAGTTCCACTGTTCAGACAAACCCCCACACCACCCTGCACTGCTGGAGAAAGCTGGTACTGCTGGCCGGCAGTCTTTGAGGAGAGAAAACTTAAAGTTAGCATGGTTTCATCTACAATATGGTTTATTCTGCAATTTAACATTTACATAACCTGTTTGATTGATTTGTGCAAATACCTTTTTTTTTTTCTTGTCTTTCTTCTAGCCAGAAACAGGTAAAATTCTCTCAATTAATCTCTCTTATGTGAAGATTGGGCTATATTAGTCTAATAATGAAAGGACAAGGTTTTGAAAGCAGCCTTGGGAAGCTCCTTTTGTCACCATCTGTGCACCTTTCTCATTCTTCGGTATTTGAGATGTTTCAATCTAGATATTTTGTTTGTTTCTATTTCTGAATTCTGACCTTACTTGGGACTGTTTTGCTGATACACTGTGAAAATCCAGATCCATTAAAGCCATTTTATCTACCTTAGGAGAAGGAGAGGGAGAAAGGGAGAAATAACAACAAAGAAAGAAAAATGAATCAGGTCACAATCTACGTCAAGAACTCTTTTTTTTTTTTTTCCCCTGAAAAAGAGCAAAAGGATAAAATGTCACAAGCTTCCAAGAATAATCTCATGATTGATAGCGGTATAAGTTGATGGCTGTCAATCTTAATGAGGAGTTAGCAAGATTGCTGGGTTTCATAGCCAAATTTTATGTCCCTGTAGGCAATCAACACCATCCTAAGGATGCCTTCAAATGTATATATGAGAAAATAAAAAATCTCTAAAACTACATTTCTTTCCGGATTAATACTAGAAGCCTCAGTGCCATTATCCTGCCATTAGAATGCTGAAAAAATTGCAAATGTAAACCTTCTCTTCTCTCTGTACTCTGGCTGCAGCCAGATCGCTCCAGGCGTTTTAAAATAGAGAAGCTGTGGACATGCCCCCAGACTTTTCACGGTGTTTTTATTGGAGGCATGGAGACCCAGCAGTGAAGCTTTACCCATGTCTTCTGCTAGTTTAACCCTGCTGTGATTTAACCCCGGTCAGCAGTACCAACCAATAGACACGAGTTAGGAGGCGCCACTTCCCAGTCTTATTTGCTAACAACATATTTCATCATATAAATCATCCCATTTCCAGTGAGGGATTGTTTCAAACAACGTTCAGTCTAGTTTGAAATATTTTACAACAATGAGAATTCCCTGGAAGGAAGATTTCACAGGCTAATAATTTTCCTGGTATGTACAAGTCACCAGGTATTCCAATTGAATTTTTCTTTTCTCAATTCCACATCTCTTAAATTATGTCTAATAGGCAGTCCTGCTCTGATGTACAATACTTCCCATCATGGGATCTCAAAGAGCTGAAACAAACATTAACTAGTTTGCAAGATCTCAATGAAGCTGGAATCTAAATATAGTAATTGAGTGAGAGAATGGATAAGAAAGCTTTAAGGGAGGCTAGCAAGAACATACTAGAAAAAACACTGGAAACTATGGACAAATATCCTTTTTTTTTTGTTAAAAATGTTCCTCTAAGGGGTTTTGATCAAAATATCCACAGTGTGTGCAAACAGTGGATGAGTTGGGAGAATTTCACATGAGTGTGTTTCCGCAGAGAAAAAATATATTTAATGTAATTTTGATATAAAATTTTAACATGAAAAAATCCCAGTCATCCTAAGGTTAGGTGACTCCCCAAACACAGAAAGAGCGTGTGTGCACTGTGGAGACTAAGATGCCAAAGCTGGCTCGGTGTCCACTAACACTAGAAAGGAAGAGAATAAACCACAGGAACCAACTAGCTTAACGATGCAAAAATGCACCTTCCAGACCTGTGTCACCTTCCGCACAGCATGAAGTGCACTGGATGGATGTGTTGGGTAAGAGCAACACTAATTCAGAGGTCTCAGAAGTATAGTGTTGGGATACCCAGAAGAACTTGGTAACATAACTGCCAGTAAAGTTTGGAAAGAGGTGAAAGTGTCCTCATTTTCGTTGACGCTGGGTCAATCTCTTCCCTGGAGGAGCAGTAGAAGTTTTAAGAAAGGAAAGACCTTTCCTTCTGTGTTTGGAAACAGTGATGCTGGTAGCTCGGATATTATAGCAGTCAACAGAGATGTGTTGGAAGACTGTTAAATATCCTCTTTTCCTCCCATTACTGTCTCTCCAGGATTCACATCTCCAGGAGATAATATTCCAAGCTCTCTGCAGACTCAACAAAATGGCATTGCATGGGGGTGAAATTTCCCAAGTTAACCTTCTTACATTTTTGTAGAAGCTTTGTCTTCTTGATAAAATAGAAATTGAAGTTTGGAGGTCACCCTTCTGCCGCAGAAGTGGGGACCCCTGGCATGGAGTTCAGCTCTTGAGGCAGCTCCTTTTCAGAAGACCTTCTTTCACAGTAGTTGATTGATCCCAAGCCCTGTAAACACAGGCTCAGTTCTTTAGTGAGCTATCTAATCCCTGGGATTACCTGTTTAGGCTTCAGGACATAAAACTCTTAGCACTACCATTGACCATAAATGTCATTAGCTTTAATTAAAAACCTAAAAAGATAAGGATCTCAGTAATGAACTGTAGTGCTTCGGTTAATAAAATAGATTATATCTTTCTCCGTACTGCTTCTTCCATGAAGTAATTTCATTTCTATTTAAAGCATAGATCACAGATTAGAAAAGAAGATAAGGGAACTATTATTTTTCTACAGATAAAGTTCAGGTGTCACCCATCTTTTCTCCTTTACTTCTCCTAGATGTCCGAATAGAGAATAAGGCAGAGTATTCAGCAACAGATGACGCATTGCAGGTAATTTCCCGCTCATCAAATTACACTTCACAGGATATTAAAATTCCATGTAATTAGAGTTGTTTCTTAGAGATTACAGTTCTACTGCTCTGCACGTTTTTTCTATCTCTTCATCTGTTCCTACACCTCAAACTAGTCCTGACTGTTCCACAAATCTTGTAAACGCTCCTTTTCCATATATATAGATAGATAGATTTTTTTCTTTTTCTGGAGTGCACACACGTCGGCAACAGAGGCAACATTGGCCTCTGTAAGCTACAAATCAGTTTTCATGATCAAATTCTAGTCTTTTAATCATTTTAATCTGAATGACATTAATTAGAACAGGTACAGTAGATAAAGAATGAATCAGATGTTCATTTATGGTTCCTACAACAAATGTTCAAACTTTCACATGCATTTCAGAGTGAGTAATAAAAAAAAAATTTCTAAGGAAAAAACATGTCTGTCAACATGGTTTTTAAATGCAGCCTTAAAGAGGAACAGAGGATATGTTTCTTATTGAAAAAGAAATATTTCTTCTCCACTAGCAATCAGGGTAGCTATTAAGCAGAAACTACAAAACATTTTTAAATAAACCAATCCAAATATCTCAATTCAACAATCATAAAATTTGCGACAAACAGAACTCTCTGAATCTGCACTGCTGGTTTTTAACAGGTAGTGGAACAATACTGAGAGATCTGAAAGGACTAGACATAAGCTGGTATTGTGCCAGTGTCTAAGAAAAGATAAATAAGGATTAATTAGACCATTTAGTTTCCGTTCAATCTCAAGCACAATTGTATAAAACAGTGTGGGATACCAACGACAGGAGCTCATACTGATAATGAAATCAAAGCCACACGAGTGGTTGTATGGATGTTACATACTGTCACACAATATTATTGTTTTTTATGAGATCAAAAGTTTGGTTTATATGGAAATGTTGGGTAGAATCCCAAATGATGTTCAAAAAAAAATTAATATAAAATAAAATAATATAAATGACAAAATATGAAATCAAGTGGAACACATCATTGGATTTCGGAATGTCACCTAAAATGGAGAACTGTCCACCAGTGAGAGTGTTGTAAGTGGGATATCTCAGAGGTTTTGTTTCAGCTTAGTGTTATTCAATAGATTTAGAAATTATGTGTAATGAAATATAAAATAACTGTTGGTAAAATTTGTAGATGAACAAGTATTAAAGCTTGGCAACTGGGGTTTATTTCTACACAGTGTATTTGTGAAACATATGAAGAATTGATCCTTTACAAACAATTAATATTAGCTGCATTCTCAAGTTAAGCAAAATCCCAACATTCTCATATCTAGTGACTTTGAAGGGTCACTAAACTTCAAAAAAACATTGTAGACCCTGATATACGACCTGTTAAATTCTGCCATGTGTACTAGAAAGAGAAAGGTAAATGTTCGAAAAGGATTGAGAGAAAAAAGAAAAACACAAACCAAAACACACGCCACCGCTCCCATGGACTCATGGGACTAATTACACCTTGTAATGAGTAACTAAAACCCTCTGTCTATTTAATAGTTAAACTCCGTCTATCGAGTAATCTGTGACCTGCTAACAAATAGGTGTGCAGTGACGAGATTTCTGACAGTTGATTACTCTTTAATTCAGGAGAAAAAAAAAAAAAATAGGTAAAATCTACCAGTTGGAAAGGGAAGTTAAACACACGCGTCTGAGAGACAGAGTGCACCTTTTCTAACGAGAGTAAATAGCACCCGGGACTCCCTGTTTAATAATGCCAAGGCCTGGATATCTTTCAAAAAAGATGTAATCTACCTCAAATAAATGTACGGGCTTACTTCAGAAGAGCTTGGGTAAGACGTTGAGGCACATTAATGAAAAGATCAGATCAGATATTTGTGAGAGTTCCTCCCAGCCTTAGCTTTACTAGTCTGTGTAAACAGGGTGGTTTGACTCGTGTCCTGAGTGCTCCCAAATTCAACGTGAACGTTTAGGGGAAAAAAAAAAATCATATGAGATTTTGTGACAAATTTATCTGTTCTAAGGTAGATCTCGATCTCTGAACTGGTCATCCTGCATCTTCTTAGACTAAGTACAAGAAACAGGGACATCAAGACACGATTCATCTCAGTGTCTCCATGGATGACGCAAGACGGCTGAAGCACCTAGCCCAGCTGCAGAGGTCTGCACTGTAAATACGTGCAAATTTGTTAAATGAAGGAACCCTTCCCATCAGAGGGATTAACCTCTAAAACGGAAAGACAAATGGGATAAAGACAGGACTCAGGACCAAGGCTTCAGGAAGAAACTATTCACTGCGTGAATATACGATGTCTTCCAATGGTTGTGATGTCAGTTCACACTTTTCCCCATGGGGACTCTATCCCAGAAAATATTTTAGAGCCTCCCAATCTGTCGTTTTATGCTTCTTTGAAGCATCAAGATGCTGACCCTAAAGTTATGCTTGCTTATTGTTTTTAAGGTTATCTCATTGATTTTCAGTGCCGAAAAATGTTTTAAAGGACCTACAGTTCCTGGAGCATGATTTTGCAACATGAAGTAGAATCTGCACAACCTTGATCATAAAAGTAATTTAAGACTTGAAATGACAAGGTTTCAAAATGCACAAAGAATCACTACTCTCAGGGACTGCTCCTATCTTCTGAAAGAGGTGTTTATTTATGTGAGTTTTGTGTGTTTTATGAGTGATGGATGATGGATCCATGAGTTCGTGTCTCGTTCTTCTAGTGTCTCAAGAACGTGATATTTACACAGACTAATTGGCAAAGCCACAGAAGTAAAATAATGTCAGTCTAATGTTCTCACGCCGTTTTACAGTTGGCCTTTCTATTATGACAAGTTGCCATGCTTCAGGATAATGAGGGAATTCTTTTCAAGTGGCATATCAAGCACTTGGAAAAGCTGAAGTTACTGTAACTTAACATTTATGCATCGCACACATTGTACAGTTCTCTGTCTTTATCACTGTGACCCAGCAAAGCTACATAAAGTAATTCAGTTGCAAAATGCAGTAATCTTTTCTGAGGTTTACCTAAGGAATCACGGAATTTTCAGAGTTGGAAGGCACCTCTAGAGATCATCTAGTCCAACTCCCCTGCTGACACAGGAATGCCTGGAGCGCATGACTCAGGACTGCATCCAGGCGGGGAGTCTATGTGGTCCATGGGGATGAGGTAGCCTGACCGTTTGCTGGATGAGTAATTATGGAAACCCCGTTACAGACAGAGAAAATGTCTGAACATACATGAAATGCCCCGCTATACATCAAATCATATATATTTTCACTCAGTCACAGCAAAATGGTTTTAAGAGGGAAGAATCTTCAATTTTGAATAAATATATATTTTATAACTTATTAAATTATAATTTAAAGTATAAAATTATATACAGCTGGGGTTTCAGTTTGTCATTGGATTTTTAATTTAGATTTAAGGTGAGAATAAGAATACTGGGGTAGAAATCCACCCGTATGTGTGCTGACATTGGAAATGTTTCTGTTTGTTCTGCATGCATACATTTACGCGTAAGCTTTGCTGTTGTAACACCTTTATTCATTAATTTATTCTTTGTATTTCTATTAATTTATTCATTAACTTATTCTTGTGGTGCTTAATCTCTGAAGTGTCAAAATCACATTGGAAAGAATAATTTAGGCTACAAAGTTCTGCCAATTTTTTTGTTTGACTGCAGACATATGAAGAGAAATACAGTGTACCAGTAACTAAAAGTAGGTAATGTTTTCATTAAGTTTGAGAAGTTTATCATTAATTAATCAGACATTAAGTAGAAAAAGACGAAGTCTCTTTCTTTGTACTTAAATTGTACAACTATAACTTGCTAAGGTCAAGTACTAATTTTCAGGCTTTTGAATCATCTTCTCTGTTGTATCTCCTGGCACACCCGTGGTAGGATGGAGACAAAGTAGAATCATAGAATCAGGGAGTAATTTAGGTTGGAAAAGGACTTTGGAGGTCACTTGGTCCAATGTGTTCACTGTACTGAAAATCCCCAAACTGGACATACTTTTGGAGATGCCCTCTCACAAGTGCTGAACAGTAGGAAACATCCACTTCCTTTGCTGGATATGCTCTTACTAATGCAGCTCATGGTTTTGTTGGCCTTCGCTGCTGTGAGAGCACACTGATGGCTGATGGATTCTTCCACTACAGCTGTCCAGTCCTCTTCCACAAAGCTCTTTTCTCCAGTCAGTTCCTGACCAGCATGGCTGTATGGAGTTATTCAATCCCAGGTGCATGACTCTGCATTTGCCTTTCCTGAATTTCCTGAGGTTTCTGCCAGCCCACCTCTCCAGCCTGTTGAGGTTCCTCTGGATGGCAGCCCTCCAGCAGTTGCTCCCTCCAGCTCGGTGCAGGCTTTTGGATCATCCAGGTTGTTAACAAAGACAGGAATAAGTTCATGAGCACTCCCAGAAACTTTGCAACACCCTCAAAAGTCACCTGGACAACCTGAGCTCCAGCTGCCTTTTGAAGGGCCACAAGGGCACACCTACCGCACAGAGCCACTGCCCAGTGCCAGGACACTTGAGGCTTGGCCATACTCTCCAGAGATAACTCTATAGCGTTACAGGCTATGCATCTGCTTAGCGCACCGTATAGCTAATACTAGCTATTATAGGAAAAATGATGAGGAAGAAAGAAGGAGAGAAAGAGAGATGTGAAGAGACATACCTCACTTTCAGGATGTCTGAGAGCATTGGTTTTGGGAAAGGTCAGCACTTTTTTTTTTTAGTTTTAAAAGCAACTCACAAGTGGTATATTAAGAAATTAAGAAGAGCAAGGATGACTGGAGTAAAGAAGGCTTTTGGGAATAATGCCCCAAAGCACAGAAAAGCACAATGTTCTTGAATGACAGCAGGTACAAGAAGGAAAAAATCCTGAAAGCCACACTAAACCAGAGGCCATAAACCAAAGAAGACATCCATAAAAATAAATGGCTGAAAACAGAGAAGACGTTAAGGATATGATTAAGAACACTACGGAAAAGCCCTGGTGGCATGGTAGTATGGTTTTAGAGGACAGAAATTTGTCACACATATTTGAAATACTCCATTGGGTTGAAGAAGTTAGCAGTCTAGAAGCTAGGAGCCTTTTTTAAACTTTCTTCTAAAGTCAGGAAGAGCAGGAGAAGCCCTGAGATAACTGAAAGGTTCTCCTCTGGAGGCAAGTCAAGGCAGATTATACTCCTGACATGAATGTCTCAATCAAATTAGTCCTGGGATCATCTAACCTAAACACCTAAATCACCTTTTCACAATTTTTCAGCTGTTTCCCCTCATGGCCTCCTATGTGGTTTCATGCCCTAAAGTTGAAGCACACTCTCTTTACAACTGTTTTAAAAGAACTGAATTTTAAAACTCACTCCATGTAGCAGCCGCAGATAAAACAAATGTGCAGCTTCAACCAACATAAAAGATACGGGAGCTAGCATCTCCATGCTTCTTCTGAAATCCTGCTATGAAAATTAAGCTTCTGTATTTTTTAATAGGAATTTCTACTTTATTTAAAAATAACTAGCAATGGGATTTACAAGGTTAGGCAATCAAGGTTTTAAGTGGTGTTTATATATTATTATTTTTTAGCCTGGGTGCCATCTTTAAAATTAAATTTTTAATAACCTTTCAGACTTATAGCCTTAGGGAAATATTTCCTTTAACGGTAGTTCAAAGGTTTAATGTCACACTAAAGGCTTTGAAATGTGATGTGAGCCCTTTCATTCTAGAAAATTAATTTTTAAAAAAAATAATATAACGAAGTAAAAATACTGATGAGGAAAAGATATGGAGCCCAGCTCCAGAATAAGACAGGAGGGTGGGGAAATAAACTCAGTTATGATAATGTTTTTGTGAGATTTCCTTCTGTGTTTTCTAAATTGTAACTGTTCCAAAATCTTCACAACCAGGATGCAAAAATTTACAATTTAGGAATGCAAAAGGGGGCAGTGCCTCTGAACTTCCACCTCCAAATGAAGGCTAGACAAAACTTTGACCTGAGGAGCACTCTCCCGCTCCTCCACCCCATGGCCAATGTCCAGCCCAGATATATTATGGTGGAAATCTGTCAGTGAATATGGAAATAAACTCAGTGACGAGATTCAGTTGGGCTTTTGGAAGGTTATATCCCGTTCAAAGTAATACAGTTGGTTAGACCCTAAGCCTCTGCCTATCACCAAGGAGCTACAAGTTTTTTCAGAGGTTTCTTATTTGATTGAATTTCAGCAGATACTCAGTTACCAATGCTTGCTCTGGATTTCAAATGGTGCCCTCATTTCTCAGGATAAGGTCACTGTTATTGTGAAAGTAGGAGAATTATTTTGTGTTTCAAACCCCTTTCCAGAAAATTACTGAACCGCTTGTGTTGAAATTGTCTATAGGAGTATGCATTCTTTGTCAGTTTTTTATGTCTTTTTTGTTTTCCGAGACAGAAATACAGTCCCACTAAATAAAGTTTGCTCATGTTGTAAATAAATGAAAACAGACTTTTAAAAGATTTATCTGGCAACACCTTTAATAGCTTTCAGCTGACCTGTAAGTATTTAGAAAGTCCATTCCACAGCTGATCTGCATTCCTGAATGACACAAAATAGAGCAGTTATCATGCAGCTCACAGTCTTGTGAAGCAGGCTGGATGATGGTATATTGCTAAAGATAGTAACAATGGTATAAAAATGATAAGACGGAAAAACTCAGACACCTGCTTCAAGTACAGCTGAATGTTGGAGTGTGCTCAGCAAGAAAACAGAAAACATGAATTATCCTTCATATCTTCCTGTCTCTCATATAGATTGTTGCGTAATTTTAAGTAATAATTCTATCACAAACTGTGATGCCAACAGAGATTTCACAGCATTCATGCCAGTGGTAGTGGGCATACACCAAAAGCCAGCATATTGCTATTTAGTTTCCAGGTTTATGCATAGTGTCTTTTTTTTTTCCTCTTCACTTTCCACATCGCAAATAACTGACTCTTTAATATGGATTATCCACAAATCTCTTATCACGAGAACTGCAGAAATGGTTAAAAAGCACGTGTAAATTCTGGAGAGACTGTCATCTCTCTTCCTTATTTGAACCACCAGGAAAAGGTACGTAAACAGTGCTAAATAAATAAAAGAATTTGATGTTATTGTAGACAGGAAAGGAGTTCAAGGAAAAAAATGAAATCATATTGGTCAGTTGGATTCATACTGTTCCCGTGAAAGGACTGCTTAACTAAAGATCAACAAAAATAATACTACAAAATACGTTAATACCAAGTTAACACATTGGTTAATATATAAGATTATTATATTTTCTGATTTACTGTCTGAACTTTTGCACGTTACACAGAAGTCATTGTTTTCAGTGGAGTTGGGCTACTCCATCTACGAAGGTATAAATACAGGACTTGGCCTCTGGGCCAAATGGGAGGAAAAGAGGTGTAATCTGCAAACAAACCAACAAGATGCTGCTTTTTCAGCATGCTGAATGTTGACGGGAATATGACGCAAGAAAGAGGAAATATATTTGCAGCTTTATTTTCCAAATTGAAATATTTAAGTCCTTTGAGGTTCCCTTAAACAGTTTCCCTTTTTTTTTTCTTTTCTTCCTTTTTCTTTCTTTTTTCATTTATTTTCTTTCCTTCCCCCTCTTACCTTCCCCCCCACCCCCTCGATATAAAATAACCAAGGAGAGGAAGGGACAAAGAGGAAGAGGGATGAAAGAGAAAAAGAGAGCACAAGAACAAGAGCCGTAGAGACCAACCCATTCTGTCTCTTTTGGAATTAGAAGGATCAATCTGTGTTTCTATTCATAAATCAGCAAACTTCCCATCTAAAATCCCAAATTATTTCTGTGGACACATTTTTTTCCATAGAAAAGCAACGTTAACAAAATTATTTCTGTTTCTTTTTTTTTTTTCCACAGTAAGTTTCCTGTTCTTTTTGAGCAAGCTATTAGACCTGCAAGAAAAAATGCAATGCTTAAACCTTCTTTATTTTTCAGCATGTTTATTTTCACAACAAAAATCAAAAGCAACTACATATTTAGTTTGCTAACAAAAACAAAGTGAAAATAGATCTTCAATGAAAACTTTTCTTGATGGAAAACTATCAAAACAGGCCTTTTTCATCCTGTTTGTCCCTTTGTGTCTCTTCCAGATGGAACCAAGTGGGATAATCAATAAATGAAACTGTTCAACATAATTACCAGATTTTAAATACTAAAGTCCAGGCCTAGAGAGGGAAATCATGCATGCACACGTAAGTGTGTGTGAATAAGTAACTTCAATGTCTCAGACTCATTGTCCAGGCCATCTAGTGCTACTTTATGCCTGAACGTTGCCCAGCACACCTGGCATTGGACTTAGTACATACTTGTGATTTATCTGCTTGTTTGCTATAGTCACTTTTGTGGTTGACATCATCCTACATAGATATAAATTTACTTTCTGTGATTGCAACCAGCTTTGGAAAAAAAAAAAATTGGGGGAAAGAAGTTACTTAGAGAAAGCATAGCTAGCATGGGGTCTGACTGTATAAAGCAGGATAGCCCAGATTAAATTAAAAGTTTTGGCAGCTCTCTCATTCAGCTCTCTGCTAGGAAGTATCATCTGGTATGAGGGCCATAAGTAACTGATTAAGAGCTTGCTTTCTCATACCGATCTTCCACTAAAAATATCTCTGATTATCTATTTTGTGTTGCAGGAGAAATTCCAAGATATCCTCTGTAAATCAATGAAATTCATTGTGTGAATTTTGCAGAAGGAAAAAAATAACTGAAGACAAGCCAAATTATGATCTCAGAAGACTCAATGGAAAGCTTAATGGTTTCTCTGGAATAACCTTAAGTTTATGTGAGTGTCACATAGATCAGAATTTCATTTTAGATGGGATATTTTTCAACACAAAATCATCGAAGAAGAAAAAGAAATTACTTATTTTGACCACCCTCCTCCACAAAAACAAACTGTACTGTTATTTTACAAGCTCATCTCAGCTCTGCATCCTCTTTTGCAAGGCCATAGGGGAGGATGGGTTGCATAATTTGCTCCATTGTCGAATGGCTTGAGTGTGCAAAGCAAAATGGGAGACATGCACTTCTTCCTAGGCTTCTTTCATGTCATTTCACAAGACTATGTTTAAAGAATTAAGAAAATAAATAGCAAAAGGTATGTTTCTGGCTCACTGAGTTTAACCAAATTCAATTATTCTGCCCACGATATTTCAGAGAACGCAATAAAAAAACAAAACATAAAATAGACACACCTCACCAAGGCTATGACATGTAGTCACTCAGCATCCTGCTATTACTCATTCTGACTACAAGGAATCTACTAGCACAGATTGCAATAACAAGGTAATTTTTTACTCCCTCTTTCCCAGTACAGAAGTTCATGCTTCTCTGATCATCTTACAAAAGGGCAAGATTGTCTGCCAAGAAGGTCAGGTCTGTCTCTTTTTCAAGCATGGGCACTGTAAGGCTTTGACCGCACAGCACAGAATTTAAACTAAGTCACCAGATTTAAAGACAAGCCTGTGTCTTTACTCCTCCACAGCAGCATGCATAATGGCTTTCACTGTACTCAGGATCACAGCGTGGTCACCATTTAACCTCGTTACTCTCTAAAGCATTGTGAAAGATTCTCCGAGCTCAGAACCGTGCGACAGAAAACTGCCTCCCCACTCTAAGGGCAGCGGATGGTTTAAGCAATATAGGATGAGTGTTGTATATTGAAAAGAAAGATAAAGCAGTGGCTCGGAGGAGCAGCCAGCTGAGGGCAGTGTGCTGTCTCTTCTCAGACTTCCTTCTGCCTTGGTGGCTGACTGCAAGGAATTTGTATGTATATTTGATGGAAAAAAGTAATTGTGGTTTCAACAGTGAAAGACTTCAAAATATGCGCCTTCGCTTTGGCTTGTACCACCTCATTGCATTTTTCTGAATCGTCAGAGCAAAGGGGAGTAATATATTTCCTCTCCCCAGTGAAATCATCAGCTCGTAGACATTGCTCCCGTTCCCCGCTGTGCCACGATACCTCCCCAGCGTCCTTCATCCTCCCACACCGCTCAGCACCTAAAGTTCCGATATTCTGCACTGGAATTCTCTGTGCCTGTGGAGGTTCATCTTGAGGATCACCATAAAGTAACCAACAGATTTCTTTCCACGCTTATTTCCCTGGCCCCACATAATCTCTGTGAGGTAAAAGGTAAATCTGAACCCACTTTTGTATTGTCCTTCATCCTCCTATTGCTCCCCCCGTGTCTTCTTTGAACTTTTAAGCATGAAGATGATATGCATCAGTTTCCCTCAGTAATGCCTTAGCTCGCAGAATAAAAAGGCAAAATTAGAAGATTATGGTATATTCTGCACTGTTCTTCTGCAAAGGAGTGCGTCTATCTCATTATATAAAATAAAGCGAGCCATTATTAAATGAAAAAAAATGTAATTCATTTCCATGGAGGAAGAAAGGATTAAAGATGTAGGAAGACGACCACAGCTTTAACCAAGACACGGAAAGCCCACAGAGCAAAACTAAAAAACAAGAAACGGAAAACACCAAACAAAAATCTCCAGTGTAAGGAATTTATTTTTTTTCCCCCAGCAACAGAGGAGATTATGTGTGTTGGAGAGAGATGCAGTTTCAGCTTAGCTTCAGTAGCTGTAGCCTCGTCTTTGACAAATTCGAGAAACATAAACCAACAGCGGTGACATTGTAAGGGTGAAATTACAGAGCATAAAACAGAGCGATGACATTGGAATGAATATTGTTCCCAACTTGCATCGGAGTAGTGAAGGTGTAAAAAAAGGTTACAGTTTGTCTAGTGCCTGACATTTTTCTCCCTTTGGGACATCCTCATCACCAGTGACTGCAATGACCTTGTATGAGAATTATTAGTAGAACGGCGGAGTCAAAGGGTAGAGTGTTTAAATGCAATTATAAGTCAGTTACATATGCTTGTGTTCACCTAGCTTGCTTCATCAATGTTCACATTAATTGTATTCACAAGTTACCATCCATATCGTTTTTTTTACCTACTTGAAAAGAGCAGAAGTCTTCCTGAGATATGAGTCACTATTATACACTGTCAGCTCTCAAAAGACAAGAAAAGGAAAAAAAAAAAAAAAAAGAAAAAGAAAAAGTAATGAAATTTTGCCACTCTGTAACTCTGGATTAGTTCCAGACCTTCCAATTAACATTATTGTCATTTAAGTCAATGCCAGCTTCTGCGAAGATTTTTGTTTATTAGCCTTTTGCTCATTTCAATATTAATTTATAAGTTAATGTATAAAGTGTGACAGTCACAAAAGAGAGTATGTGGCAAAGCATAGCAGCAACACGAAAATGATTTCAAAAATTAAGCTGCAGGAAATTGGACATTAACCTCCTTCACAAATACTGTGTATAATAACACGGATTTCTCTAGCAACTTGCATCTGATATAAGGCATTCAGCTTCAGCTGTTGTCTTAGAAGCGTGAAACATCCATTGGTGAAACTGTTAAGACAATTTTGTTGAGTTTCTAGAGATAGAAAAGATCCACAAATCACAAGTCATGTCTCTAAGTCTTGGCCAGGGCAGCTACCTCTTTTCAAACACACCTATAATATCGTTCCCTTTTGCCTTGACTTCATTTAGCTCCTCTCCTTGTTATTCCAGCTCCTTATTTTTAGCCCTGTATTCTCATTATATCTCTAACTACGGTCATTTATTTAGTGATTGCAGTAATCTAACCTCAGTATATTGAATATAATCACTGAATCAAAGACTCTTCTCTTCTCCTGAGGGAACATCTCTTAATAAGAGGGCTGCTTGTCCTTCTGAATAATCGGGATACTTTGACAGCATGTCACGTTTTATTTACTCTCATTTTGTTAATCTGTGATGACGATGACATAGAAGTCTGCGCCTTTAGTTTGAAAATTCTTCTGCAGTCCTGTGTTGTAACTTTGTGATTGTTATAGATGATATTTTATAATTACAAACCTAGTTAAAAGTGAGAATAAATGAGGATAAACACAGAAGGTCAATCAGTAACTGAGCTAAAAAGTTTGTTGTTGGTTTTTGTTTTTTGTTTTTGTTTTTTTTTATAGCCTAATCTTTAATTTAGCATGGTACTTTGTTTTAACATGTTTAATTGGAATTAAAAGTGTTTGACTATATCAACATGCAGTGCACAAATTAACACTAATTAGTTTTCTTCCATTTACAACTAAGAAAATCTTTCCCATCCTTGATATAAGAAACTAATTGGAAGTCCAGGCACTGCATTTTGTGATGGGTATTTAATTATTAGTACAGATAAATGTTCCTTTCTATCATATAACACAGAATCCCAACATTATTTCAGTCTCAAATCCAAGCTTTTGGCTATAGTAGCACCTCTTTTTTGTCAGTGGTCCACAAGGATGGTTATAGTCATCAGAAATAAATTGAGAAGTCCAATATGAATGGCTAAAAAGCAACAGATGATCAATATTGCCCTCGAGGGAGGTGATTCTGCCCTTTACTCTGCTCTTGTGAGAACCTACCTGGAATACTGCATCCAGCTCTGGACCCCCCAGCATAAGGAGGACATGGACCTGTTGGAGCAAGTCCAGAGGAGGTCACGAAGATGATCAGAGGGCTGGAGCACCTCTGCTATGAGGACAGGCTGAGAGAGTTGGGGTTGTTCAGCCTGGAGAAGAGAAGGCTCCAGGGAGACCTTAGAGCAGCCTTCCAGTATCTGAAAGAGGCCTACAAGAAAGCTGGGGAGGGACTTTTTACAAGGGCATGTAGTGATAGGATGAGGGCTAATGGCTTCAAACTGGAAGAGGGGAGATTTAGATGAGATCTCAGGAAGAAATCTTTCACTCTGAGGGTGGTGAGACACTGGAACAGGTTGCCCAGGGAAACCGTGGAGGCCCCATCCCTGGAGGTGTTCAAGGCCAGGTTGGATGGGGCTTTGAGCAATCTAGTCTAGTGGGAGGTGTCCGTGGCCATGGCAGGGGGGGTTGGAACTAGGTGATCTTTAAGGTCCCTTCCAACCTAAACCATTCTATGATTCTACCAAGTTCCTGAGAATTGACAGTACTTTGGATCTTGTTTCCAGCATAGGTCCTGCTCCTAAGAAAAGTATCTTGGCCACAACCCTTTTACCAAGCAAAGCACCAAAAGAAGATGCCACTCACTGTGCAAAGAGTATTTATCTAGGAATTTTTGGTCACAACAGAAGTAGGAAGTAGTAAAATTTTTAACAAGATAAGTTGTCATTTTTCTTGCATTACTCTCTCAGGATCCACATTTCTTCCAGATTTCCTTATAATGAGATACTGGCCATCACAGTGACTATCTAGGAAACAGGAGTCCAGTCATAACCATGCACACACTATGGCACAGCAGACAGGGAACATCTATAACTACCTGTAAGATCTCTCCATATTGGGAACAATATGATGCCATTACTATATTGGTACTGCTCTTTTTACACACGTAGATAAAGAGGAGCACTGGGATTTGTTCGTCATGTTCTGTTTAGGACAGAGATATGATGTGACAAAGTAATAAGCAACTTATCTGACATCCTTTGATTCATAAATTCACTCCCAGTTGTAGTAATTTTCTGTTTTCCTCAAGGCAGATTGCAAGGTACTGTCCTAGATCACATTAAGATAAATATTTCTTCTTCATTAACTTTTCTAGTTAGAAATATTTTCTTTAACTACAGATAAAAGCCCTAAAGTACTAAAAGCAGAAGAGGTAAGATCAGTGGTTTCATCAGGAATGATTGGCTTCTCTACCTGTCAAAATGTCAAGTTACTTGCATTAAAGAAACTAATAGATTTCTGCTTGCCATGTCGTTAGCAGAGACATGAGCTAATTTGAAGAACAAACATTTCCTTTGCACATTTTACTTGTAATCTTTCAAGTTCATTTCAGGTACTTATCCTGTTGCTCATTTTCCATATTCAAGCTGGAATAGAGCCAAGTGACTCATTTGTGCCTAGTTTTAGGATTATTTTTTTTCCTTTTGAATATAAAAAGCCAAGAAACAGTATTTCTAAAAACTTACAAGAGCATTAGGAATTTTAAATTCTGATTTCACAACTAACTTGGTCCTAGAACACAGTGAGTTTTCCTTTTCTAATTAATACTGGTGAATTTAAATTATATCTCTAAGGAAAAAAAAATCTGCAAAACGTAGAGCATTTTATTTTTCATTTCAGGAAAAAAACCCAACACACAAAACCAGAAAAAGCAAAACAATTAACAATTAGTTTCTTCCCTCTCTTTGAAGATACTTCTAATTTAAAACTGGCTTTATTTTGAGTGGTTCAGATCAGATAACACCCATGGGCACCTTCCAACAAAATCTACTCTAAGAGTCCACGATTTCTATGCTCTATGTATGAAACAAGTTTACATTTAATTATTCATTCACTAGAAACTAAGATGGATTGATATTTTTTTCAAATTTCAGCAGGTGAAACAACTGAATTTTTCCACCAAATGTATATACCCCCAGACATAATTTATGAACGAGAACCAACCTTTATTGGTATAGAATACACAAAATGCTTGAGTCAATGAAAAAATAAACTTATAGCACACAAGGTGATACCAGAATATATATGTTCATGAACCTGAGATAATATCCTGAAAGCCATTAAAAATATTGTTGCCTAGTTTTTGTCTGATTTAAGAGATAAAGAATTATTTCAATAGTTTTATAAGAATGATCAAAATTAATAATTGAAATAATGAGCAGAGAATTATAATGCTGGTTAGATAACTCTCTGTATGATGTTTATCATCCTGGTCTAAATCTTGGAAGATACTTATACTTTTTTATGTTAACACAGTTTTACTTTCTCAGAAAAACGTGAATTCTAAATTTTTTGCTTTAGCTCGGAGAGAGAGACAAGGTGTAAAATGCTTGAAGAAAGTTAACTAGAAACTGAATTTTCCTCATTCCCAAATTACTGGAAAACTCTTGAATGTTGCTTCTCCACCCCACTAGTGCCTCTGATTTTCCATCTCATGAACAAATGGTGCTACCAAGAACTTCTCTTCACACAGCAGAGAAAGGGTTGAGAATGTGCAGAGGACACCTAACCTGAGCTCCAAACCTCAAGCAAAGAAAATTATATTTGTGCTAAGCAATGCGAAAAAATCGTCAGCAAAAGCCAAAATCTCAGCAACAGGTCCATGGCTCAAAGAGTTTCCCAGCTGCTAATGCACTATTGAGCAAACAGATTATGCTGCACAATCTGCGAGAAATGAGTCACTTCTGATAAGGTTCCCTCTCCAAGGACTAAAGCACAACACACTCAGCCAAAGCGGGGCAAATATTGCCAAATATCTGCTACAAAATTCTTCAGAAAGCGAGACCCTTGATCCCTCAAGGACTGCTAGCGGCAATGCTGCAGTTGGTAGGAGGAATTTATAGGGCAGCATTCTGCATGGTGCTGGAACATGTTTCCTGTGCAAGATTAACAGACTCCTTCCTAAAAAGATACTGATATGTCAGGAGGTCTGAGACTGCGGTCATAAACTTCTAGATTTTGCCCTATTGTGTAGCCACCATTTGCAATGCAAAAGTCGCCATTACAACTCAAGTACTCTGTGTGTACTCAAGCACTCTGATTTTTATTTGCATGTCTGATGCATGGAAAGTAGCAGAAAGATGAAAAACCCAACAGACAAAGGGGTGAGAAGCAGAGATGGCCACAAAGGTTTGCTTTAGCTCCAGGAAGCTGCACAGTCCTGAGTTTAATCGTAGTCAACGGAGAAAGATCAACGTCTCCAAAGGACAATGCTCAAAATTAGGCTCCTGCTCTGAAACTTTCTCCATTTCACAGAGGAATTTCCCTCCACCCACTAACTAGAGCGGGACTCATGGGACTCTGGCCTCATTACTTTTGGGTAATATCACTGAAAGAGGTCATTCAGAATTCAATAAACATACATCTGCAATGACTGTGCAGTCAGATGGGACTCCACTTTCAGAGGGTTTCTCTTTTCTTTTGGCTGAGTTGGTTTTTTAGTTTGGTTGTTTTTTTTCTAGATCACTTCTGAGAGCTATCGGTATACAATAGCAGCATTTAGGCTGACAAGATTTCTGCATACATCAGACAGAGACTGAAGACATTGGTACGTTTTATATAGAATAAACTATTCTGGTAGATGCAGTAACGACATAGCTGGAGCCATGTAGTAATATGATAGATCAGGATCCCAACAAAGCAGTGGAAAGGAGAATGAGATTATTATGCAGTTACCCATTTTACCTTACCTTATGGGGTGCCTTTCATACTGTTTTCCTCAGTGGGGTTAATTTGTAAATACAGCTTGTCTGCTCTGTATGCTCACCTAACCCTTCTGGCAGGAGCTTTACGTGCCAATAAACTTTTCCTGTTCCCTATCTTTTCTTTTCTTGCCATGCCCATAATTTTAAGATGACTCCGTCCGCACCACTTATAGAGGTGTGTTCCTATGTTCTCAGTGAACGAGGTCATGTTTTGAGCAGGCAAAAATGATTTTTTCTCTATTACATTGTCAAATAAGCTAAAATCTTGGTGCACTCAAATCATATGAAGTGTTCCTTTTAACTTTTGATATAGTGTCTGTGAAGGGTCTTGAAATGCAGAACCAGATTGCAGCACGACAATTACAGACTAAATGTATCGCTTTGGATTTACATTCATCTTTTGCTCCGCCAAAACTCAATTAAGAAGTACTTATCTGCCTGTTCCAATTACTTCAGTACTTAAGTGGAAGATACGGGGGATACTTTTCTAGGAGGAATAGTGTAGAAGTTTATTAGTGACCTCAACAGCATTTTAGAGGTAGAAACATAATACTTCAGAATTTTAAAGCTAAGTCTTATTTCTGTCTTTAAACTCATAAACGTCATTCCCTGGTTTTAGAACAAGAGAAGACAATCATTTCATTGGTACCTTTCTGAAAAGTCTGTGCAACAGCAGAAGAGAATTCAGTATAAAATCCTTGAGATGCAGAAGGGGACAGGCTGCAGGATTTATGTCCATTTCGGTAAGAAATGCATAAGAGAAATCAACCCAGAGTGGATTTGAGATAACAACCCAACATTTGCTAGAAATTAATTACTAAAAGTTATCAAACCAGATATTTTTGCTTAATTAAAAAGTATTTTCTAAAAAGCTAAGAAAGAGAGGGATTTATCTGAAAATTAAAAACAGGAAAATTCATTAAAACAAATGAGTGTCCCGACAAGCTTTGTATCCCATGTTTCAGAAGTCAGAATTGTTTTGTGATCCCACTCTAGGTACAGCCATGCATTTCAGCAAGAAAGTTTTTGAAAAGAAAAGAAGAGCTTACCTATGTCACCAATTTCCGTAACTGCATCAATCACGTCTTCACCTGAGAGTCATCGATAGATTAATGTTGTCTGGAGGACTACAGTGTCCTGTAATGACAAGTTATAAATCATATGAAAAAGGAATCTATCATGTTGAGACAATAATAGCATAGAATAGCCCAAACTGCGATCCAGAACATTGTGTTCATCTACTATTTCTACACATGCCTACAAGGCATATATTAGTTATATATGCTGCATCCATATAACTAAGAAGTGGAAAGAAAATTTACATTGGAATATGTGTAAAATATATATATTTAACCTTGACATTAAATTGCTGCAGGCTTTTTGTTTGTTTGTTTTGGGTTTGTTTTTTTACGGGAGCTAAAGAAAGAAGAATAATCCAATAAACATTTTATTATCTCTCATTATCTAAAATATATTTTTACATGCCAAGTCATAATTTTGAGGTCAAATATCTTGAATTCTTACTGTCATTTTGATGTAAATTCAAAAATCTTCTCCTGCCAGAGTAGTATATAAAGATAATTCCTCACTTTTAATATCAAGAGATACCAAACATAGTTAGGAAAGGACTGGATTAAAAGAAAATTAAAAAAATCCAGTTTTAATTCTGGAAAAAAATAGCATGAACCTGGAGAGAAAAAAGAAAATGGGAATGGATCTCTGCAATGGTTAAACTGATATAGGAGACTGAAGTTCTCTTCTTTTTAATTCACATCTGAGACTTCAACATTGGTCTTTGACATTTACGTTAAGTGCTCGAACAGCGAGTTGATTAACTGTTCTGGGCTGGAAGTCAGCAGTTCATTTGTCTGTCTCTTACACACATATATGGAAATTCAATTCTGGACTGAAGAAACCTTCCAGGATAAAAGTTTTGTTAGAATTGACATATTTCAATAGAAGAATTTGTTTTAGTGGAAATTGATTCTCTTCAATGGGAAAATAGTTTGTCAGAAAATTTACAACCAGCATTAAAAATGAAGCTTCGACTTCTACTGATCCAAAACCACAAAGCATTCTAACTAAACTTCAAATCAGTGTAATTATGGTTTGGCAAGAACTCTACATTCGTGACAAGTGTAAGCAAAGTACTTCTTTTTGGACTGCCAGAATAATCACGGGGATCCAGACCCCTCGTATTTTGTTGAATGGTCAACTGACATTTTCACATCTCCACTGCTTTTAATGCCTTGTTGTCTGCCTAGAAGTCTTTAATGTTCTCAGAATAACCCTGCAAGCCCAGAAGTACAGAGCTGTAGAACACTTTAGGTTGGAGGGGACTTCTGAAGGTCATCTAGTCCAACTTCAGATCAGATCCTGCTTTGAAATTCTTTCAAACTCAGTGTCTTTTATGGTACAGCACTCTACAAATTTCATGAATTGTTCATTTACATTGTGCACACAATTGCATCACAAAACACACATATTGTTTTACTATTTTACAGGTTTACTTCATCGCAGATTAAGAGAAAAATGAGATCAGATACTGAAGCACTGAAAAGAATGTAAGAAACTGAGGGGCAGAATTACTTCAGTCTTTAAAAGTTGAATCACAATTATCTTGGGACTGATGAAACACTTGCCAAGTCCAATGAAAATTTCTCAAATAAGATCTCTTTTTCAAAATACAGTATGTTTTTCCTGTGTTTCAACCAAGTGATTTAGATCGTTGGTTGGCGTGTTGGCTTCCTGGCAATACCTGCCTCTCGGTTTTAACTATATAGAGAACCCAGGGCTGCTATGCTCCTATATATCTTCAGGACCTTCAGCAGATACCATTAGTTAGAAAGGGTAAATCTGGGCCTTATGTCTTCATGAACACTTGTATTCCTTCTAATTTCATAGGATAATAAAGCTGGACACATTTCACAGAAGTATTTTTATTTTCTTCCAGGTATTTTTCCCATTGTACAGTTTTGGAATACTCCCGACTATGCAGATTAAGTTTTGCAGTGTATTTTCATATGTTATGTAACCGCCAGTTACTAAATACGTGTATTTTTATCAAACAACAGATTAAGTCAGCATTCTATTTGAAACAAACAAACAAAAATTTAAAAAATGTAAATTATCTGCTTCCAGATGAAATATTGGAACACTTTGATTAACAAGAAAAAAAATGAATTTGGGCAATACCAATAAGTGGAATCTACATGTTGTATTATTTTGCACTGAGGAAAAAGGACATGCACAAAATAGAAACTAGAAAAATTGGTTTGCACTATCGTAGAAATTATACAACTGGTGTTTCTCCTCCAATGTTCTGACATTTTGGAAAGAAGCTTATTTTCCTTCTTTCCATAATCATTGAAATAATTCCAAACAAAGTGCTGTGCATCTTATCACTCACTCTGGTAATTTGCAGGCATTTACAACTACTAGAAACAGTGCCACCCACAGAGAAGACTTCTGTTGAATTATGCAAGAGCAAGCCACATATTTCAGCCTGACTGAGGAAAGTAAAAGCCATGTTGGGTATTAAGAAAACATATCAGGTTCAGAGGTCTGTAATTAATCTTGTCACTGCATGAAGCAGGCTAACCTGTGTGCAGGAACACCATCTTGGCACATTTATCTTCTATGGATGAAGGGCCAACCATGGCCATCTGGGATTTGAATCCATTACAGTGACTGGGCATAGTCTTGGTCAAGTTCTTGAACTACTGCATTCTTAGAAGTATTAGATATTTATGTCATAGGTTCATAAATGCTGTACAGAAAACAGGCAAAAGGACTGCAGTTTTATTAGCTAGCCTACAAGGAATAATATAGATATTTCTAGAAGAAAGTTTCATCCTGCTATCAGCGGAAGCAGAGAAATTTGCTCTACAGTTAATCACAGTGTGTCTGATTGATGGATAGAAAAGTCAATATAGTGCCCATAAATGCATTTTTAAAACAACATTGTCCTTGTTTTATACAACCAGTGCAATAGCATAATTGAATACATCTACTTCTAGAGCCTGTTAACACTCAAGATACATGTAGTGAAATTGACTGAAAATAAATTAAAATAGATTGGTTTCTTTTATAGACCTTGACAAATGCACAAATGCCATACATGATGATTATGATGATCCTTATCCAAAGAAAAACCATAACCAAGCAAGTTGCAGTAGCTACTACAATGAGCAGGGCTCTCTCCATTGATTGCATGAAGCCTTCACTGGGAAATCCAACAGTAGGTATTTTTTAAAGAAATTGTAGTGATTAAAGACACCTATATTTCCCTTTGATGTTTCACAGAATCACAGAATCACAGGGGTTGGAAGGGACCTCTGGAGATCACTTAGTCCAACCCCCCTGCCAGAGCAGGGTCACCTACAGCACGTTGCACAGGATGGCATCCAGGAGGGTTTGGAATGTCTCCAAAGTCGGAGACTCCACCACCTCTCTGGCCAGTCTCTTCCAGTGCTCTGCCACCCTCAAAGGAAAGAAGTTCCTCCTCATGTTCAGATAGAACTTCCTATGGTCAAGTTTGTGCCCATTCCCTCTTGTCCTATCCCTGGGCACCACTGCAAAAAGACTGGTCCCATCCTCCCAGCACCCTCCCTTGAAGTATTTATAAGCATTGATGAGATCCCTTCTGAGCCTTCTCTTCTCCAGCCTAAAAAGACCCAAGTCCCTCAGCCTTTCCTCATAAGAAAGATGTTCCAGCCCCCTAACCATCTTTGTAGCCCTCTGCTGTACCCTCTCCAGCAGTTCCCTGTCCTTCTTGAACTGGGGAGACCAGAACTGGACACAGGACTCCAGATGTGGCCTCACAAGGGCAGAGTAGAGGGGGAGGAGAACCTCCCACGACCTGCTTGCCACAGACTTCTTGATGCACCCCAGGATGCCATTGGCCTTCTTGGCCACAAGGGCACATTGCTGGCTCATGGTCATCCTGTTGTCCCCCAGGACTCCCAGGTCCCTTTCCACCGAGCTGCTTTCCAGCAGGTCAGCCCCTAACCTGTACTGGTGCATGGGGTTATTCCTCCCCAGGTGCAGGACCTTACACTTGCCCTTGTTGAACTTCATGAGGTTTCTCTCTGCTCAGCTCTCCAGCCTGTCCAGGTCACGCTGAATGGCAGCACAGCCTTCTGGTGTGTCAGCCACCCCTCCCAGAATTATTCCCACTGCAAATATAAGCATCTAGCTAAAGTTCCTTAATGGGAACAAATAGGTACCTCAAGAGGACCATTCATACTTACAATTTTTTATTGACTTAAGTGGTCTACATCAGAGGGAACCTAAAAGATAAGTTTAGGGAAGGTATCTAATTTTTGGTGACTGAATGGAGATGTGAGACATGCCACCTGTGCTACTTAGCTTGGCATGCAGGGAGCTTTTTGGTTTTAGAAAGCTCTTTCAGTAAACAGTATTATAAAAAAACAAAACAAAACAAAACAAAAACCAAAACAGTGTACACAAAACTTAACTACTGTGATTGTGCGTAACACTGTGCAGTTTCATAGGAAAGAGTGAACTGTGCCTCTGTTACACTTACAAATAGAGAATTGTACTGATTTTTCTATAAAAGTATATTTAAAATTATACAGTTTACATGTATAAGTAAGCTTGTTCATTTGTTTGCGTTTTTTTCCTAGAGAGGAATAAAATACAAAAAAGGAATGAAAGGAATGATCCTGGAGACAATTAACCTGGAAGTCACGTTTATACAAAAAATCTCCAGATATTTCCATCAAAAGCTCTACTTCTACTAGAAAGCAAAACTAATTTAGAAAAAAATAGCAAGAAAAACGTGGAAAAGCATATTTGGAAATTAACATTCTGCTTCTCACATTCTTTAAAACTTTACGTTCTCCTATAAAATAAACTATCACAATGATATGTGGAAATTTTGTCAGATTATAATGCTTTGATTGAATCTTTTGTCTTCATTCTGAAATCAAATACAACTTACAAAGTTTGAAATCATTACCAAAGCTCTAACTTTCATAGTATGTCAGGATAACCTGTGATGATATTCTGGACATGGCTTGAAGGTGGACTTCTTAGTGTTGTGTCATTTTTCAGTGTCTCAGCACTTAAAGAACTGATTATCTTAAGATATTCAGCTTCTCACATGACAATATACGTGATACATCTGAGTTTTTACCCACACATGGATCCAGTGAACCAGTTTAATCATCTATTCAGCCATTCAAGAAGCGTGTAAAGTAGCAAAGTAATTTTATTGTTTTTTAAATTTGTCACCAAAATGGTAGAATCAGACTTTCCCAGATTTTCCACTAAAATTTCATGCAAAGTTAACATTTGTAACTGATCCTGCTGATAACTGTAGCCTTTGAGCACCTAATAAGTCATCTGAGACAAAAATCAATCTTTTTACAAAAGTCTCTTATGAGCTCCATCCTTCAGGATTGCCAACCTTGTAGGACAGATTACTTTTAAAATTTCTCCTCTGCTTTCAAAAAACTGAGTATGAAGAAGATCAGAAACATATGTTCTCGGGTGCCAATTTCCCCAGCTCTAACACAGATAACAAAGTGAAAAGTGAAAAAGATAAGGTAATTGCCACTACCTTTTCTTAGCTTTTAGAGCAGGTTACGAAAGTGCAATTTACTGCCCGTTCCAGCTATTAAGAGTGATTCTCGGTTGCAAGAAGCAGCCTACGTTTTTTGCATGTACAAATATTTAGATTAGTTTCATAATTTTTGGAAGCAATGATACATTTCTATATTAAGATTAGAGCTGAACCTTTGAGCTGACTGTGTTGCTTGCTCCCGGGGATTTCAGTGGGACTGCAATTTCGGTGTCCTTGACACGTTGGTCTGGACAGCCCCTCTTGCTCAGTAAAAGTGAAGGAAAGCTAAGAACATGAGCAAGAAGAACCTCATTTTTTTTTTAAGTCAGACACTTTCAGCTCTCATAAAGTGGGATCAGTGCATTTTCAACTGGAAAAGGGTCAAGGAAAGAGGGGGATGGGAGAGTCAAGGAACAAGCCAGATCCTGTGTTGGAAGAAGCCTGGAGGATGTAGTACAGCTTGTGTTGAGCAAACCCATCGGTTCGCCAATCGCTCCCGAGTTCAAAAGGGAAAAGCTGCATACAGAAAGTCACCCAAGTATTAAAGTGATGTCAGAGATCCCACATTCGTTTGAGCTCTAAGCTGCCCAGACGTCATATTAAAAACTCTCCAAGCCTTGAAAACACTTTTTTATTTTGTGGGAAAGAAAAGATTTTAATGGCCCAATTTCTTGCTTCCACAAACATGTTTAATAGCTTCTGAGTTTCTGAACACAGGAAAATATACTTAATGACCTAAGACAGCAATTTAAATAACAGTTTTAAACTTTAGCCTGCTCTGTAATGTTTCTTAGCAATTTTATTGAAGCCTTTGTACCTCATTAATTATTAAATGAATGTATTTTCCTTACAGCTTGGAGTCTTACTGATCCAGTTGACATGGAATTTAAAAGTTGCAGCCACCTTGCACATAGTCATAAAAATGAAGTTATGAAGTGCAGAGCTGACTATGTGCTTTAAAGGACAAGCATTTCCAGGTGAGATTGCGTGGTCACCTCTGGTGATCAAGGGGCTCCAATAGCATGGATGGGGTGAACCTTGATTTAAAGAACTGCAGTTCTTTAACCGGTGCTTGAATTAGACAGCACAGGCAAGAGAAAAAGCTAAATATGGGTTCAGAGTAAGAATTCAAAGCTAAATGTATGAAAGCAATTAATTTCTGAGGCTGACAATTGTCCTTTGCATTGTGTTCACTACAGTGCAGGCCTATTGCAGAGATGAACCTCACAGTCATCGTATGGAGGACTAATTTTTGAACAGGGTAACTGTGAAAAAGATATAGGCACAGTTTAGTAGAGCTGTACTATGTTGTTGCAGAGTGAATCTGTTTCTCTGCTTGGTGCTATAGTTTTGAGCACTTTCACTGAAATTGGGAAAGCTGCTGAAACAATATCATACAACCAGCTCTTGAGATTCCAATTTTTTCATTTACATGATGTGTTTTTTCTAGTAAACCAATAACTGAGGAAACAAGAAAATCTCTACAGGTAGCATTCTTCACAGTTTTGCCACTTACTCATGTGAATGATTGGCTGGTTTAGACATAGGTTTGCTGGGGAAAGAGAATAAAAGAGAAGCTGGAGCTAAAAGGATATTGTTTCTTCACCAGCTTCCAAAGTCCTGATGCAACTACGCTAGTTTAGACACACATAAAATTGGGAATCAGGCATCTCTGTAAGAACTGTATCTTCAGCAGAGTGTTATATACTGAACCTATCCCCCCTTTTTTTTTCCTAAATAATTCTTTAGCTAAAATGAAGGATAAAGATTAGAGGGAAGATGCAGAAAAAAAAAAAAAAAATTATATGTTATGCCATGATGTCATCCCCTGGCAACTGATCTTCCTGTCCCCAACTCCTCATTTAGCAAAATGGGCTGTCATAACAAAAAAAAAAATCCCCCTAGGAATCAAAAAGGCAGAAAAAAATCTGAATTTCCTAAACAGTGCTTACCTATTATATTTCCTTCTCATAACAGACTTAGGAATTCCCAGGCCACTGTATACAGCTTTACCTAAGGGACGTGAACTAACTTTTATACTTTAATATTATCCTAAGCATCCTTTGAGATCACAACTCTTTTCTGCCAGGCACTGAACAAATACGCCGGTGGAGGTACTTCCTGACCCAAATCCCATATACTCCAAATAGAAGGAGAAATAAGAGCAGTAATACATAATACTGTGATTATTGCCTGTGGTGGTTTAACCCCAGCCGGCAGCTAGGACCACACAGCTGCTTGCTCAATTCTCCCCTTCCCCCCAGAAGAGGGAGAAAAGGAGGGGAAAGGAAAAAAAAATTGTGGGTTGAGATAAGGATAATTTAATAGAACAATAACAGAGAAAGGGGGAAAAAAGTAAGAATGGTAAAAGAATACACAAGGTAAAGTAATGCAACAGAAGTCAGTCTCACCACCCGGTGAACTGGTTGCCCAGACCATCCTGAGCAGCAATCGTGGATTCCTGCCCCCCAGCCAATCCCCATTTATATCCTGAATATGACGTCTATGGTATGGAATATTCCATTGGCCAGCTTGTTCCATCTATGCTCCCTCTCAGCTTCTATGGGAAACTGAAAAAGTCCTTAACTAATACAACCATCATCTGGCAACACCTAAACCAATATGCATTATCGACATTCCTTTCATACCAAATCTGAAACAGCAGTCACTAGGAAGAAAATTAACTCTATCCCAGCTGAAACCAGGACATTGCCATATAGTAACTCAGCTGTGGAACTCGAACAAAAACCAGTTGTATCAGGTCAGACCAAAAGACATATACCCTACTAGGACATGTAATAAAGGACATATATTAAAATACAGTCTGAACTAGTGCAGCTATACAGCAATACTTCTCTACACACAGTCATCCAGCCTCCCGTGTATCAAGGACTTCCTGAGCCACAGGTGGCGTCTTTGTGTTTAATAGCCCTGGATTAGATTTTTTTCTGCAATAAACTGGTCCAAAAGAATTATTTTAAAGCCTATGTAACCTTTAGAAATGCATGTTCCTTATACCTGAGTCAGTACTACATGAGCTACCCATATAAGCTACATAAGCATATCCACTGCCATAGCTGTGTCATCCTGGGATTTCAGTACCTTAAAGACTGAGGAGCAGGACTCTGGCTGCTGGGAACTGATGGTTTTTCCTTTCCTTCAAGTGTCTGAATTCCTCATCACTATGTTATGCAAAACACCTCCTTGGTAGTACTTGATGTGATGGCTCAGTCAAGGATCACACTTCTACCGTAGCTGGTGTTGAACCTTTTGATATTTAAAGAGTATCTGGAATACTTCCCAGTCTATACATCTGCCCATCTAATTTAGATTTCGGCGAATAAGGTTTCACTGGGATGCTGCAAGGATGATTAAGAACCTTAGTACCAACACTACACCGCTTTCACTCTCTGTCAAACCACCATGGGCCATACTTTAAAGAAAATCAGGCAGATGGCTGGATGGTCAACAAATATGCAACGAAACACTTCTTCTACATATTTGCAGTTTAACATGTGCTAGTGTTTATCCATCTGTAGAACAAGCCACCTGCCAGTTGTTTTGAGCGATATGACTGGCTAAGCATTGCTAAGCACTCTAATAACAATAACAATAACATGGCCCAAAAAAAAAAAAAAAAGTTGTATGCAAGGTATGCACACTGATGGCTTTTGCAGACAAAAAATGCAAATTAGGACTCAGAGGAAAGCAATCTTACGGTGCCAAAATGTTTATTCATGGCATGCATTATCTGTACAGTTGAGAAACACGTACACCACTACCGTGTTAGACAATTTGCTGACAAGCTGTAGAAAAGGCTATAACACTATGGCGTCTCTGCACTTTCTTGGTTACTGCGCTGAGGCAGAAGTGCATGCGTACGTTTTCAAAACTAGTTATATAGCTGATCGTCAGCAATTCATTCTTTAGCATTTCTGCTGCAGATCCTTCATTCAATTAACCCCAGAGCCATCAACATTCGGAGGCGAATGTGAAAATAAAATCTTTGCAGCATGCAATGGAAGCAGACATCATTTAGTAATACATGTGCCTAGGGTAGTAACGATACCTCACTAGAAAGATCAACGGGCCTCACATCATAAATGGACTTGTGACATTAAGTAATTCTCTGTGTTCTGTTACAGATTAGGTGTCTGTACGGGGCTTTAAAAACCCTCCCAGTTCCTGTTTTGGAGAGAATTCAGCAAATTCTCTGCACGATCTGTTTGAACGTACTTTGAAACTTTAAACACGTGAACCATTTCTATTTGTATTTATAAAATGCTGTATCTGCATTCATAAAAGCAGAAGCATTTTTATTTCCAGTCATTTTTTTCCTCAGCCTTTCAGCGCTACCAGTGATGTTGCGGGATCCTAGGTGTTAATGCAATTCCTAAGGGATGTGTAAAGGAGGAATTGGAGTAGGTGTTGTATAGTGGCATTAACAGCTTCCCTCGCAAGGGTAAGCAAGGAATACTAGCCCGAGGAGGTAAAGTGCTGAGATCCTAGCTAGTGTCAATGTCCCTCTTGGGATGCTATGTCCCATAGCATGATCTAAGATCCCTTGTATTAGAGTACACAAAAATTAAGTATTCTTTTGTATAGGCATTTTCGGCACTCACAGTACATACAAATATTAATGGCTTGATGCTCAGCGACAAACTGGGGACACTTCTCCCGATTTCTTTTCAGATTAAATTGAAGATAAAATGAACACAGCCCAATTCCATCTACTCTTTCCTTAGAATAAGGAAGATTGCAGACCAAAAAATGCCTAAGAGACGTGTATTGCTAAAAGATTAATTCTTTCATAGCAGTCTGCAAAACAGATGTTACAGTTTCTCTAGCGACATCAAATCAAACACAGTGCATACAGGTTCATTTGGCTCTGCATTCCCGTATTCTTTGTTTGATACAGATGCCCTGTGCCAAGAATGCAAACAGTTCAACTGCCAAAAGCAGGCACCCACAAAACGTTCAAATGAAATCTTGAAAAGAACGGGAAAAACAGCAAGTTATGTCCAGGCATACAGAACCCTCATTATTATTATTAAGCTCTGCCCACTCCTACAGAGAGCCTTCTTAGCTAGAAACCTCTAACAACAGTTTCCTTTCTAAACCCTATTATATATTATTCATTACTAGACTCAAGGTCCCCAGTCAGGGTGTTATTATGTTTTAGAACGATGCTGGTGATTTTCCTCAACTCTCTGAATTCAGCAGTACAGGGGGAAAAGACTTGACTGCATTGCCGAGTTTATTGCAGCGTAGAGGGTTGTGAGGCACAGAAGGGATACAGCCCCTTTATTTCTTTTCCTCTCAGTTTTGGACCTTTCCTGCCAAAATGTGAGAGCAGGATTACGCAGCTGCTAGAGCTCTCCAGTCATGGGGAAGGCTCTCTGCATTTTCATTCTTCACGTTCCTGTTAGCAGATGCTTGGCTTGGTACATTTTATGCTATGCAGATCAAACCACAACAAACAGGTCTTGAATTGAATTACCGGTTTTGCAGCTCCACTGGAGAGGTCTTTGGTTACTAGCAATTTCCATATTTCTTAGCTCTACCCAGTCATAACAGACTCCTCCAAATAAAGAGAGGATTACCCAATATTGATCCGTTGCCTGCCAAACTCCAGCCCAGGTCAGACTGAAATAGCGGAGATGAAATTCTCTGAAATGGAAGTCCTAAAATGAATTTGCAATAATACTAGTTTGCTAAAGTAGTACCATACTTGCATTAGAAACAGAGCAACAACCTGAAAAATTAGCATAAAAAAATGGACTCTGGTACAGCACAGGAGCACAGTGGTCAAGGGCTGAAAATGTCTACGCTTTCAATTTTTGCATTAAAGATGCTGAGACAAACCTTCAGTTTTTGCAAGGTCTTGCCCAACTCAGAGAAATTAATAGTCAAGTGAGATTCTTCAGTGTAACCACCTCATACATAATGAACATGAAAGCACCTCAATGAATATCTGAATTTTACTTTATTATCATTTTCTGCTGCTTCAACGAAAGGAATTTAATTTGCATGGTGGATGAGTGTTCTTTGCTTGGGCTGCTGCTGGACTTTATGGATCCTAGGGAGGCTTTTATGTCTAGTCTGAAATCACGACTTTATACATATATAATGTCTAACTCACTGTCTGCAAGACATGAACAAAATGTCACTGCGCTCTGAAGTTTAACTCTAGGAATGCGTGGGGTCTGACAACAGGGAATATAATGGACTTAAAGTTAGCATAAAGGGAAGAGTGTTGGGAGGGAAAGGTGGAAGAGGACTGCATTCACAAACAAGGTATGTCCACTTGTACAGGGTCTGGCAAGGACTTGCCTTGTGTTATCTAAGCCCAAAGAGAGCATTTCCTGTAAGGAAAATTTCACCTGTCTCCTCTGTGGGAAATTCCAAAATAGGCTTTTCCACAAATGAGCTTTAGGGATCCAGGGAAGAAACAATTGCGCCTCATAAGTTTCATTCTACAAGTTGCTAATGTTTATGACGAATGAAGAAGAGAGAAGATTCAGAAAAATTACTGAGACTTGAAATGTCTATTTTGGTTTTGCAATAAAGTTGGCAAAATACAGTAGGAGACACAGCTACTTAGTTCTCAATACATTTTTATGAATAGATAACATCAAAGGCAAAAAAGGGAAGCACAGTGGAAAAGAAGGGGCTTTGAGCCAGAAGGAAATTTAGCAGAAGGAGCAGTAGTATGGCTCCTTCACCAGTACAAGAGGACTCTCTGAACAAGGAACTGGTGGCAATAAGATAGCAACTAATAAGGAAGCACATGTAAGGAGCAGGAGTTTAGTTTAATTTGGGAAAATAGGAAGATTACCATGACAGTGGCTGCAGTTTCTGCATTACGTGTTTTAGAGTAGACGGTGTTGCTGTGCTGGGACTCGTGGAGAGACATGAGCGAACCAGGAAGGAAGAGATGCAGGATTTGTTCATGTATCTAAAGACACTCTGGGGGCTGACACCAACAATAGCAACAAATCCAGTGGGTATTATGGAAAAGCTAATGACTGCTGAAAGTTATTAGGAAAAGGCTGTCTGGTGAAATCACTATGGATATGGGTATCCAAGTGTGGCCATTTGGGGCCTTGCTGGATAAATCTATATACCTAAACCAAACAAAAAAAGGACAGAGGTTCTGTAATGGTCCAACATCATCCATACCATCAGACTGTTCATATAGTTTCTGCAGTTTTAGCCCAAGAATACCACTCTTCCAAACAGTGTCTGGGGATGGTGTGAGGTTGGCCTAGGCCAGGGACGTTCAGAGATGTCCAACAGAGCCAACAGAGGTGCCACCCCAGAACAGATGCCTCAGAAGCTAGTCTTGGACACACAGTCCCCTAAAGACACCTACGTACACACACACACTCACTCACACACGCACACACACAAATGCACTTAGATGGGTGTCACACCTAGACAATGCTCATACTCGTGTTATCTAATGCAGTGCAATTTGTTAAGGAAATGAGAAAAGGATATGTTTTGTGCATATACCAACAAACAGAATCAGGTTTCAGGTCATAAACATCAGCTATGGGGGTGGGGAAGCAGATAATACAAGTATGAGCGTCTGAATTTGTTTCAGATTCAGAGAGCTGCTATTAATGTTCTTCAAGAAAGTAAAGTACTTAAGACAATGAAAAACGTATTGCAAATGTTCCTAGTTTCATTTGTTTACTGCTTTCACAAACTACTCCAAAGAACTCGTTAATGGAAACTAATTGGAACAGGTTCCGTGTCCATGTCCAGTTTCTTTTATAATTGCTGAAGTCACTGAATTGGCATGAAACAGCTCCTATTTAATCTGTCTGATTAAAAAGGGCACTTTCTCTTGCTGTACTCATTGGAGTGGAAATGAGTTGTTCGCTGTCATGCACCAGGCTGTTCCCTTCATTTGATAAACCGAAGGATTAGGCAAATTTAGTCAAGGAGTCTCGAGGACTCTTCCCTCCTTCTATTCCCTTCATACCATGAGGTGAAACACTGCACTGATTATGAGACCTCCTTTTAATTTTTTGATTAAATGAATTAATTGGGCTGTCAGACTGGACTGAATTTGTCCCAGTCAATTCTTCAGTAAATTATTTTCACATAAGTATGTTCCTTATCTGAAAGGAGGATGCAAAATCCTTTGTCTTAAAGAAAAGCTCGATACAGAATACAAGAAAGTGTTTCATTCATGGGTATCCCTTCTTTCATGGTGAAAAGGAAAAGTGTGGGGCTGGAGAGCCCTGGTCTGCTGCTGTCTGACAAATGATGGAAACATTAACGACTGCGTGAAGTGGGAGGAAACCACTGGGTTTGTTTGGCAGTGCACTATGCCAATGGTATTGGCTGAAGAAGTGGGCGGGAGCATGGAGAGGTCAGGCCTGAAAAAGTTGCGATGTTCTCATCAGGGGAATTCAGAAAACACAGTGAACAAGCAAACTCAGTCTTCAGGTGTGCTATAGATACAAAGGCCACGCGTTGGAAAGCACTTGGGGGAAGAAAAACCTTTCACACAAAGCTCTGCGGCAGGATACACCAGAGACGTTCTAATAAACCTGTTTCTAATACCTGTGCATTTTTGGGGTGCTCTTGGGACTCTGAAGGTCTCTGCAGCCAACTTGTCTCTGTGCCCTCACAGCTCTGTACCATCCTCCCACCTCCTGCACTATGTTCCCACCTCGGAAACATAAACCGCAAGGCTGAGGCTGCCCAGCAGCTTTCAGCACGACTCAAAACCTAGGAGAGGAGCCTACAAAAAGGTCAAAATCACTGCCATTGACATGAGTGGGTAAATGCATGGCATCACACCACAGCAAACACTGCTTCTGAACATCACCTCTGCAATACAGAATAGGTGATTAGGCAGTGCTGAAAGAAGAAGAAAGAAAGAAAAAAATATCATCTTTTTTCCCCCCTGAAGACCAGTGGAAAAAGGGTGGGCAGAATAGCAAAACTGTAACAGTTCCAACCAACATTAGGTGTCACAAAAAGAAATAACCTTTTATTTGTTTGCTTTTCCCCACCAAAGATCCACGGAAGATCTCCCTGCTGGTAAATTAATAGGTGTTTTTTCTAGGAAACAGACACGTAGTACATTTTCTGGAATGGAAAAGTTCCCCCTCATTTTTTCCACTTCTCAAAAAAGAAGTAAATCATGACTTTCATGCATAAAATTCATAGGAATTGCAGGTCCAAGAAGCCTGGGCACTTACAGAAGCGGCTAGAAGTCCACAAAAAGCAAGCAGAATATAATTTTAAGAGGTGAGTTGCCTGTTGCAGAGATATGCGACCTACCAGTTAACACGCCAAGTATGAATTAGAAAGGAGTTAATGTTATTTTTGGCAGAATGCCTTAGCTTCAGCATGATTTGATAAAACACTTGCTCCCCTTAAAATAAAAGGCCTTATCTTAACCTTAAAGACTCAATTTACTCCAGTGTGTCAAATGTACTTAGAATATCACCTCTCCTCTTTCAAGCAGCTTATCAGTATCCCAGACACTGACTCCTGGAGACAAGAAGTCTGCGATATTCAAGCTGACTCATTTCCGAACAGGGCTAAAATTCAAGCTTTCTAGGAACTGTGGGTGCTTTTGTTTCCTTGGAGAAAGAGTGACCACTAGACCACTGAGCTGAGCTCCTGTGACCCCAATCGAAACAGCTGTCACACTTCCCAGCAAAAAGAGGCTGGAAGCAGAGACATGTAGTAAAGCGACCCCATTCTCTTCCAAACACTCACGATATTTTTCATCCCTTTGCAGGAAGTTTGATCAAAAAATGCTGTGATGTTTTGTGTTTTGTTCTGCAGTGTTTGCAGAATAACTTGATTGCATACACAAATCCTGACAATCAAGGACTGTTTCGTTAGATGTGTTTGGCTACTGTTATCCAGCCTTCATTCCCTTGGGAAGCCATCTCAAGCACGGTCATACTTTGTGCGAAGCTTTTGCGTACGTGCATCTTCCATGACTTTAGCCAATCACAGTTTATTTGTAAGGTTGGGTTAAAAAGAGAGGACTTATCTCTTATAGTCTCCCCAAATATGCCTTTTCCCCTTGCCCTAAAAGTATGAAGAGAAGCTAGACTGTAACCGGTTTTCCTGTTCAATATTTAGAGGTACCAATTCTGCGATGCATCATCTGCTAGTCAGATTCTTTCTGAGAGTGCCATTAACAGTCTTCTGTCCCTGTCCTTGTTTCCCCCCATCCTGCCAAATTCTCTCATGAACAATTCTTCTTCTATTTGTGCTCTTCGGATCCCAAAGGAAATACCGAGCAGAACCCCAACAGCATGTCGGGCCATGCATGAAGGTCATGCCAAGTATTTCCAGCTGGGTGTTTGTAGGTACCTCTGGGCAGCTACAGCTCTTCCTCGTGCGAGATGGAATAGCTACAGCGTTTAGATGGTTTGGACACTTCTATTCCAAATCAGGCAGAAGAAGGAAATGCTCACGACTCTTAAACCCCCCAAAAGAAACCATGCCTCAATGCCATCACAAGCCAAATTCTGCAACATTAGCAGCAAGCTGTGATACAGTATAAATTAAAGCGTGCTGGTGCCACCTTATTCCTTAGTTGAAGGAGAGACTTCCTAATAGGGCCCTCTCTGCACACCGTTGAGGGCAATAAAACTGAGTGGATCTTTGGTAATAAGCCAGTGGACTGCGGTTGTGTTGCACTGAGTCTCTCGTGCATTTTTTGTGTGTTCTTAGGGCAAATTTAACTCTTAGACCTTCTGTAACTCCACCGAAATCAATTGGACTGCCTGATGAGCAATTCCGAGCTGAATTCAAACCTCTGAGACACAAATGATCCCTAACTAATTAACCTACAAACATTCTTGTGCATTGACAACTTGCCAAGGTATAGTCTGTACTGAAGATCCAAATCCATCAACGTTTAATGACGTTTTCTATTTCTTGGTTAAAACTGTATTCTCAGGCACAAGCCTTCTCCTAAAACCAGTGCTGAAGCGAACCAGCATCCACCACTGAAAAGCAAGCATTTGCCCCATGAAACGTCCGATGGCAGACTGACAACTGCCAAAGCAGTTAATAAACTGAACCATCGAGGCTTTATTATCCTTTCCAGGGTTCATAGTATTTAATAACAGCAACTCTGAGAGGATTACTGTTCTGAAAACAACACTAACACATAGCGGAGGGGTTCTATGGTCACAGCATTGCAATGCGTTACAGGATAAGCTTGAACAGCTTTGACCCCTACCACTCCTAAAGGCTTTTATACACTTTGACAGCAGACCTGCGTTATCTCTGCACATCCACAGTATTTGACAATAAGGCAGAGAAAAGTAATTTATATCCCCAGAACCATCTGTTTAACACTGACCACGCCACCAACAAAACCAGCGAAACCCCACGAGAAAGCTCAACGATTTGGGGAAGAACCGCTGAGAGCATCAATCAAAGGCAACGCTGCTGCAGGAAGCATTTTCACAGGCAAAACCTGATTCTGAAAAAGGATCCCCTTTTCACCCTTATGGACCGAAATAAATTTGTATAGGTGTTTAAAAGGTAGAGGAGGGGAAAAGGGAAACAGCACTTTCAAAATGATAAAGTTAGACATTTATTACGGCACACAGTATGAGGCAACCGGCACTTTCTTAGTAAAACAGTTTTCAGTGACTGCTCTTTTGAAATGGTTTGGAAAAGATAGCTGTAAACCACTATGTTTTTTATAATATTGATAATTCTTCTTTATATGAAGACCTCACTTCTTTTAAAGTGCTACACACTTGGTCGTCAACAAGAAAACCACTTCTGAGTACTACTCACTTCAACCCTTTGACCAGTTCCCCTCAGCTTCAGCCCATTTCCAGTTTCCAGCTTTCACATTCAGATCCATCACTCATTTTTTTCAGTTTTGACTCTGCTGTTCAAAATTATTGTATTTTAATTGACAGAGATGAGGATACCGTATGCAGCTGTTAAATATTCTGTAAGTGCTCAGTATGCAACTGAACACCATTAACCTATGTTCTTGGTATTTTTAATTTCTCAAGTTCTCTTTGGGTATGAGCAACACAAAATGATTCCACCCTTCCTATTCAGCGACTTTGAACAAAATTCCATCCTCTGGAAATTCAAAACTTTTAAACATTTGAGAAATCTAATAAATTTGTATCCATTTTTTTTCTTTAACTTCATTTTATATTTTCCTCATAAATAACAATTTACTGAAAGTTCTCCCAGTTCTCAGATGTGACTTTATATTTATTCAGTTGGCAGGTGAGGATAAAAAGCTATTCTGATTTAAACTCTGATTTAACATGTGCTCTGTGTCATACGTCATGTCAAATCAGTTCAAAAAACTTTTTTCTTCCCCCTCCCCCATGGAAAGCTATGAAGAATAAGAATAGAGGAAATATGAATAGCTATTCCAATTCAGTCGTAATGCTGTGGTTCAGAACCTGTCCAGCTGTTCTTGTCTAGACTTTACAATGGGTGAGAACACAAAACAATGTTATTTTTGTTTAAAAACATAAATTTTAAAACATGATAACCCCTTCAGCAAGGCCTGAAGCTTTGCAATTTTAGACCTCAGTTTGCACAACTGAAATCAGTCTGAATTTTGGTACTATCTGAAAACAACAGATTTCATCATCTCTTGTCATTGCACTGATGAACAATTAAATGGTTTTTGGCATCATTTATCTACATTTATCTTACATGCTTAGCCTTGAAGAGATCTACCTGGGTAATAGTTTATTAGTGCGTCTTTAACCCAGGTTTTCTGGCGCAACAGTCCCCTTAATGCCAAATGCAGCCATTTTAAATTTTTATAAAAAATTCCACTGTGAATTAACATGTTTTGCCCCCAGACTTGAAGAGGGGGAGCTGAGAAAAGAAAAAGAAAACAAACAATAATAATCAGAAGACTGTTAATACAGTTTTACAAGAGTATTAAATTCAAATAAAATATTTACAGAGGATAAGCGATGCTTTTGGTACGCTACGTAATTTACATTACAAGTAGAAGCAACTAATCTTCCACACATTCTGGTTTATAATAGCGAAGCGTGCACGCAGCAACGGAAGGCAACAGAGTTTTCATTATGAAACTATTTAAAAATAAATGTGTGAATATAAATGATCTATTTGTATCCAAGCTCCAGCAGATCTAAAATGAAAGCCAAAAAGCAAGATGGTGTTGAACAATATTGCTTTCAAGAACTGATTTATGTTGGGTTTTGGTACTAGACTTATTCCCAGTTTATGAGTCCTGCATAACAACAACAACAATCTCAACCTCACAACAATGCAGATTTCTGCTTACTTAAATGGCTACTTACTTAATTTTCTTTTTAACAGTGTTGCTGATACCAATTAAACACAAGTGCACATTAACTGCTATATAGATGCTATTAGTTTTTCTTTTCCAGTTGGTAGCTCAAGACAAATAGCCAGGCTGCTGCTGTAAAGATTAGCGTGTGAGTACATGATTTTTCAGCTTGCTGACAATTTGGAGCGAGTGAGAATAAAATTATTTCAGCTGGCGTAAACGTATGGTAAATTAATACACATATTTTCACCAAACACCAAATTTAAAAAGAAAGCGTCTCACAAATACCAATACGTTTTCGAATGAACACAGTTTCTGTTTGACCTGAGAAATATTGATTTTAAGCAATCCTCAATTTAAGAAATAAAAAAAAAAGGAAAGCTCTGAAAAAATAGACTTTCTCGAATAAAAGGAACTCCATTTCAAGTAAAAAAATAGAGATGCCCAAGCAATGATGCAAATGCCCAAGCAATGATGCAATGTTGCAAAGTATTCTATGGTTTTGTGATTTTATTGGTGTAAATTCAAGAGAAATATAGATCGACACCCATAAAATCACAGAATCATCAAATGCTTTGAGTTGGAAGAGACTTTTAAAGTTCATCTAGTCCAATCCCCTTGCTATTAACAGGGACATCTTTCACTAGATCATATAAAATCACAATAAAATTAACAGGAAATTTTAAATTATTTTAGAAATCAACGAAACCTTATTTTTTAATGAAATTTCATAGTTCAGTATGTCTCCACCTCTAGCTCCAAGCATACATGTACACTGATTGCACAGAATCCACATATATTTAAGCATGTACTTATACACACATATATTTTACATCTGTTTATACACATATAATGAACATATATATTTACACTAGAAGTTTCTGTTATAACGTTATACAATCTATGTTCCTACATCCAAAAATGCTCCTTTTAGTTTGTCTTCTGTTGCCTGAGCAGAGAGAGCAATCCACCTGGCTTTCACTGCTGCTTTTACAAAGCAAGGGGCCAGGACCCCACAGTTGAGAACATCTTCTCTGCCAAGTTAATTCTCTCTACTCCATGGGATTATCCCAGAAAATTTCCCTTTTGAGTGTTTACGCAATAGGGCAGGGTAATTGTACTGTTGACGGGATGGTGTAAAGTTTTAATATTTTCTTTAGCCGATCCAGATTCAAACTGCTGGCAGCCACCCAGGGTCTCAGCAGGTTCACTGCTTTGCTATTATTTAAGCCTACAGTCATTTTACCGGAAGACTGCTCTTGTACGGCGTTGACCCAGCTGTATCTGAAGATCTTCACAATCCCAGGGTAAGCCTCTAACATTTGAGCTAACAACCACTTTCCAAATACGGCCTCACCTCAAAAGACAGCCCCAAGCGGACACCAGTGACATTTTTCTTACATTATCATACATTAGCTTTTCTTTCATTTGGGCCAGCTTACAGAAATTTAGCCTTGATTTAAATTTACCTCCCTCAAGTATCTACAGAAGATGATCAAAACCACTACTTGCCTATTTCAGCCAATGTTTTCTATTTATTTATTTGTTTTCTAAATGCCAAATCTTCTAGATCTTTAATAAACATTTCCAATTTGAAGTCTTTACCAGTGTGGCTAATAAAGCTGGTCAGAAAGGGAGCTTTATAGGCTTTCAGTTCAATGCCTTCCCATTCCTCTCAATAGAAAAGTAAGAGTTTTTATGAGAAAAAAGCAACATGAAAATTTTCTCTTTTTTTGGTCTGAAATGTCATTTGTCATAGAAAAAGACATTTCCCTTAGCCAGAACTGGCTGTTCTTTCCCAAGTATGTATTATTCAAGTTTTGTGCGCTAAACTCTACAAAGTTCTGTGGATAACAAAGTCCTACTGGGAAGACTCTGCTCCAGAATGTCCCTCGCACCACCAAACCAGCACATTTTCCAATCCATCTGTAATCAGGCATACTTTCCCACAGTGCGAGTTGTCCTTTATGGAGACGAAGTTACAGTGAACACTTTATCGAAAGGACTTTTTCCCCCAGTATATGCATAAGCGCCTAACGTTTGCTGCCAATTAAGACAATAAACAACCAACATAAACTGTATGGATTAGAAAAGGGTATAATTGCCCTTTTTAGTCATATAAATGAGTGGTTGTCTTGCTACAGGGAAGAGATAAACTAGACGGGAAGAGGCAAACTAGACTGGAATTCATTTTCACCTCCCATGGTGAAATCTTTTATTGTTGTTTTTCTGCGCTGCGATGGTGCAATACAAAGCCTAAGTCACAACAAAGCAATAACGCCGCATTGATGTGTTCCCGGAATTGAAGCCACAGGCAAGCGACACTACTTACTGCCGGGCCCCAATTCAAGTCTCCTTACAGCCCTCTGGGCATTGCCAGACTAAATAGCTTTGAAAAGGGGAACAGCACATTAGCAGCCCCTCTGAGTAGAGTTACTGCATAAAAACCCCCGTTTAAATTATGTTAATAGAGCTGCAAGCTGCAAAGAAATTATTTATCAGAACTAGTGCAAGACCCTAGAGTTTAGGCGTTTTTTACATTAGACTTTCATTCCCTCGCTGCAGTCCTGGGTGTCTCCAACAAACCTTTATCTGCCACCAGCAAAGGGGAATCTGTCATTTATATCATCTGTGCTTTGACCAGATGTGGTCTTTAATGCCATTCATTCAGGGCTTCTCTGACTCTGTTCCCTAGAGTGCACCAAACCAGTCTTTGTGCCCCAGAGTCCATCAAAGCCCTTAGTGCAACCCCAGCACAGCCATGGCATTGTATGAAGGGTGTGCGGCAGATGGCACAGACCACGTCCGTCCTCACTGCTGAGAGACGCAAGATGCTTCAAAGGAGTTGCTGTGGTTGCCTAAATGGGTATCATGTAAATTGGGAAGACAATTATTCAATATTTAGGAACAAGGACTACCTTGTCGCTGCATGTTAATAGCTAAAACTTTAACCTTGGAGCACCAGTTACGGTAGGAAATGACAATTGGCCAAGCCCAGGCTTCTCCCAGTGAATGTATGTGTATCAGCAACCTTTATGGATCAGACAAACAAATGGACAAAACCAAAAACAGAATGGGGAGGGGGGAAAGGTATGTATAATATATCCAAAGTGACCTCAAAGAGTTTAATTGGTTTGGTTCTGGGACAACTATGTGGCAGTCTCACCGATTATGAGAATGTTCACCAGAGGATGCTTCTGCTGGCAACAGCCTGTGCTTTAAGGAAAGAAAATTAGATTGTCTCCAGCCCCAGTTTCATCCTCTCTGATTTCACAGTGCACTCAGCTGCTTGAAGGAGGGAGAATTGCTCAACAGAATGCCATCTGAGACGACTGAATGGCATTGCTACAACGGGAAGAGGTTTGCATTCAAAATTTCATCAAGAGAGACACCTCTGTGAGGCAGGACCTGATTCCTGTCTCACTAACACCAGCTCAAATCAGCAGGAAGCCAATGAAGTCAATAGACTATCAAAAGCAATGGGGTTAGACCCACATTAAATGTGTGGGAAAATCAGTGGGAAGAGATAACAGCCCAACGTATCTGTATGTACATTTAAACTCACAATTCATGAAAATAACCAAGCATGAGAAAAATCAAAGGTAATCTTGGATTATAAATGGGTCCGTTTGGTTCTGACATTAAAAGGTGGGTGTCATCTTCCTGGCTTTTAGGTCTCTAATCAGTTCATTCTGCTTTTCCATAATTCATAGCCTTTCACAGTTTATTGAATCGTTCAAGACTACTCACCTTTTCTTTTTCATCTTTTTATTTTAGTTCTAAAATTTGTGTGTGCGTACGCGCTTAGGAAGAAATGTAAAAGACCTACTTAGCATTTGAAGGAGTGCTGCAAACAGTTATTTCAAGCCTTTTGTTCTAAAATAAAATAAAAAGCCAAGGGAAGTGATTTTTCAAATTTGTTTCAGAAGAGTTTTTATTGCTCAGGTTTAAGAGAAAGATTTTTCCCCTGGCATAAGCCATCATCAATCTATGGTGCTGCTCTAATTTACACCACCTGAGGATTGAAAGTGACATAAAGTGAGCAGCTAAAAAGAAAGAGACCACACGTGACTAACATCTGTCACATCGCTTAATATACAGTTGCTCAAGGAATGAGGTGACAAGAACTGGTGCAGTGCCAAAAAAACAGAGCAGGAGAAAAGCTTCGACTTCCTAACTTACTGCAAGTTTTCATTACTCCTACAATTACTTTGGCAAGGCGGCAAATAGAAATACAGAAATACCTGTTAATAAGAGCAGAAAATGGTTGGGCAGTTTTATCATATCTTTAAAGATGAGCTGCTGCAGGTGAGCTTGCAGAATGGCTTCTGCAGTTTTATGCAGCCCAAGGACCTCTTGTAGGATCTTTCTGATGGACAGCTTGTAGTTTCTTCTATTGACTCACAGAGCAGAGAGACTCTGCCAACCCAGGTGCTGGATACAATGAGAACATGGGGACAGTGCGCACATGCAATGGCATGCAGAAGAGGAGTCACACGAGCAAAATTCACTTTCTTTTCAGAAGAAGTGTCTTGGGGAAGCTGCAGGCGGAAGGCAGTCTCAAGGTCCATACGTCAATAAAGACCTTTGCTTGGGACACTTTGGAAATGAGACCCCAACCTTATGGATACTGCAAGAAAAGGATTATGGGAGTATAACAAGATATTCCAGAAGAAATCCCGTAACTCCAAGAGTCTGCAGGCAGAAGTGAATGTGTTGGCCAGTTAAGGTATTCCTCTCCTAATTTCAGCACCTGTGGTACCATGCTTGGTCTTCATACTTTGTTAACAGAATATTACAGGTTATAAATGTAACACTACATGGTATAATTTCTCATAAAAAAAAATGTATGAAGATGTACAGCATGTCTCCTTACAGTTGTAATAGAAACAAGAAGACTGAAGCAGGAAATACGTAATTAAGTTTGCTGATATTTGTATTAATGAAAGAACCTGGCGGATGAGGAGAGAAGGTAAAACTCTCATCCCTCCATCACAGTAGCAGAAACCCCAGACAGAGGAACAGGGAACGACTAAGGGGGCAGCAGAGGAGAAGAGTCCCTTCCAAGCACCCTTCCACATCCCTTGACAATAAGAAGAGAACAGTGATGGAGGGCAGGGAGGACAGCAGCAGTCAAGAAAATAAACCATTTTTTAAGAGGAGAGCTGGAGAGTGCGATTTACTGTAAGAGAAAGAGAAATAAAGAGCTGACATATTGAAATAGCCAAGAAGCATCTTTACTACTAGATATAGACTCAGTAATTAAATAATTATTAAATTAAATAATTATTAACCAAATATAACCTTAGTAATGTTAACAGAACATAGGATTTTTATTTATTTATTTATCTGATTGTTTATTTGTTTGTTTCTTTATTGAATGTCCTGTATTGTAAATTTATGTTTTGAAGTAAACATTTTCTTTTAGCCTTAAATCTTGTCCAGGATGGAAGATGCCCTTGACTGACCTGACACACAATTCCACTTCCATTGCTGTAGTGAGGCTTAAAAATAATTTAAATGGTCATCTTGGCAAGCGTCCGGCTGCTTAGCATATACAACAAAGGTGTGCAGTGTGTGCCACCGCGGAAGGGTTGCATAGACAGGTTTGAGGTCTGGTGCCACAGAAGTCAGAGAAGAGGGGTCCTCTGGGGATCGGTGACAACCGGGAAAAATCTCCGTGTCATGAGCAGGGAATAAGGATCATGCTTGACCCTCAGAGACTGTTTACAAGAGGCCAGATTCTTTTATTGGGGTACTTCTTGCAAGTAATTTTCTTTCTCTTTTTTTTTTTCTTTTTTTCTTTTTCTTCTTCTTCTTTTTTTCCTGGAGCAGGAAGGGAAAGGGGAGAGGAAAAGAGTATGCTCAGCACAGGGGGAATAGTCAAATCTTGCAAGTCGTTAATCCAAAAGAAGATGATACCTGGCTTTCTCTATTTTAAATTCTACACCAGCAGAGGGAGAACAAAGGATCTGTGTATGTGTGTGTGTGTGTGTGCTATTTACTCCAAGAAGAGCACTTTGACTCTTTCTGTACTGCAGCAACACCAACCCATCAATAAACAGGAATGAAAATAAGAATGTGTATAAATGTTCCCGGGGGACAACTCTTTGTTTGATTGAAAGTATCCATCTTTTACACACCGCCATGCAATATTTACTTCATGCATCATGAAAAATAATGCAAAGAAAACCTAGTTAGCATTACTGTGACCACTGCCAGAAGATATGTAATATACAAATTTCCTTTAAATCATTTCATTTTGAAGCAAAACCTAAAGCCTATTTGCCTACAGTCAAGTGAAGTCAGGAAGCATTATAGGGTCAAGCCAGCCACAAAAATCTCATCATTCTTAAAATGTTGCAAAAATATTTAAATTATTCAGAGGTTTTGAATAAAAACCTGAAGACAGCTTTGGGTTGGGTGACACCTATCTTTGTCTGGCCATATGCCTGCTCTGAAAAGGGAACTGTATAACCATGGCTTTTGCTACTCCGAAGTCCATGACACCCTGTTCATGCTTATAGTATTTAGGCTCGGAGCTAGTTAATACCAGATTTTTGGATGAATGGGCAAAGCCAGGTCCCTTCTGCCTTTGAACCATGTAGACATACTTGGATAATCATTTATTCAAACTATGCTGCATATTACCCCCTCCTTTTCCCAGAAAATAGGCCTCTCATCTAGTCGAAAATATTACATCTAAATGACCAATCGCATGGGAAAATGTTGGCCTTATTGAAAATGAGTATCGAAGCTTTCTTAATCACTGCTGTCTTGGTTTATTTCCTTACGTGCCTCAAGTATCCATAAAAACATCATTTGGATAGTCTAGAGTGATTAAATACAGAAAGAGAATGAAAGGAGCAGATTGGTGTGACAGCACGTGGACTATAAGAGTTGTACGGGTCACACCAGCGGTTCAGTTAGGCCGCTAGTTCATGCATCAGCAGTGGAGAACAGTAGAAGAGGTGGCCATAGTTAGAGGACAGTCCCCTCCCAGCAATATTCTCCCACCTTCCAGGAATCTGTCACCTTCTTGGTGTCTTGAGCTGGTGGTTGTATGTTTAAATTTATAATCTAGAATCACCTGTACTTTACTTACCAGTCTTATGAGAATAGAAAAACATTTAAATTAATAGAGTTGTGAAATAATTTATACGGAAAGGACCTCTGGAGGACATCGGATTTAAATCCTGGTTCAAAGCAGGGTCAGTATTGAAGTATTTCCTGAACAACTGATACCTGTAGCAATTTTCAATCACAAGAGTTAAAAAACAAAGAAAGACATGAAACCCCTCGACAACAATTAGGCACTAGTGAATTTCTGCTGGAGTCCATGGTTTTAAAACTTTTCAGAACTTTTTTCCCTGCATATGGGCTACATTTATATAGTTTCAAATGTATAATACACTTCAAAGCCAAATCGCAGAGCTAACATGATGGGCAGAACTGAAAGCAGATAGTACGTTGAAAGTAAATCTATAGAGAAAGAGAAATAAGCTGACACATAAGAATCAATTATTTCAGTCTGACACACATACTGTTTAGCATCATTTATCAACTGTATAGCAAGTTCTAGTCCTGTTACAGCATCAGTTATTTCAGGAAAAAACCTTCCCAACCCTTCAGAGGCACGCTGGGTCCCTGACAAAGCACTACAGTGTGCTATGTCCTGTATTCCCTGGTCACCCACGCTGTATTCGTGGCTTCCCAGGTCCCAGGCTTACCCAAAACCACGGAGAGACACCCTCATCTGCAAAATACATGCATGTCTTACACGTAGCAAATTCCTTCTACAATTGCACAACGCTATTTTGACGTGCTTCTTTTATAACAGCGTACGGGTGCCCTTCTCCGGGCTATTCGGACCAGACTGTTCAACAGATGGCAAAGAAAAGTCATGTATGTCCTCAGCAACTAACCCATATGCGGCTTGAAAAGAAAATGCAGAAAGCTACAGTAACGTGACAGAATCCATTCCTGGCTTTTAATGCTGATAGTGATGCAGAGACGAGCCACGAGCACAGCTGTATGCGCCTTCGGGAGAACACTTTGCTCAGCTCGGGTTCAGAAACAGATCATTAGAAGTAAATCAATATAACCTGCCGTTCTTCTTCACTCTGTCCTCTTTCAGAAAACTAATCAGCAGCACAGCACTGGATATTGAGAGCTATATTCTGACTGAACCAATTCACATCAGACTGAAAACCAGAGGAAAGCAGCAGCAGCAAAAAAGGGAGGATTTATTCTTTCTGAAGAAAAGTGAGGGTAAAAAGTCACTTGCAAAGAAAATTACCATGTTGCTTCCAGGCTATGAAAACCATGATGTGACAACCTGCATCAGTAATTTTTGTGCAGGAAGAAAGAGCCAGGGCTAGATTTTATTTTGGAGTTCATGCATTTGAAATGTGTGTATAATAATGAGTGTTTCCATATTTGTGTGTTATTAGGAAGGAATTGGGGTTGTTTAGTCTGGAGAAGAGAAGGCTGAGGGAAGACCTTCTTGCTCTCTACAACTACCTGAAAGGAGGTTGTAGTGAGACGGGACCTGGTCTCTTCTCCCAAGGAACTAGCCACAGGACAAGAGGAAACGAGTTCAAGTTGCACCAGGGGAGGTTTAGGCTGGACATTAGGAAAAAGTTTTTCACTGGAAGAGTTATCAAACATTGGAAGAGGCTGCTCAGGGAGGTGGTTGAGTCACCATCCCTAGATGTGTTTAAAAGTTGTGTAGATGTGGTGCTTAGAGACATGGTTTAGTGGTAGAGCTGGTAGAGTAGGGTCAATGGTTGGACTGGATGATCTTAAAGGTCTTTTCTGACCTTAACGATTCTATGATTCTATGATTCTAGTAATATGCTGTGTCTTAACCATCATTTGTGATGCACAGTAAATGAGCACTGTCATAAATAACTTTTAAATATATTGTTCTTTTGCCTGCTTTGTTGCATGAGAAAAAAAGAAAAAGGTACGAAGAGACTAGGTAGCTTCTGTAAGGCCATGCAAAATATCTGTTTGACAGTGCTGTCCTGAATCATGGAGCCCTGAATGCCAAGCCCCTACTTTAACCATAGCGCTATTCTTATCTTTCCAGTCTTGTGATCCTACAATGGTCTCCATTGCTCCAAGCTAGACATTTTTGCCCTCTGGAAGAAAGATGCTTTAGCAGAAAATTTACTAAGCTTTCAAAGTTACACATTGAACAAGCTGTGAAGTTCTCAAGAGCCCTACCAACCCTACTGGAAGAGCTAGCCAGGAAACGGTATTTCACTTCTGTTAAAAATGTCACAGTTGAAGGGAAAATAATTTAAAAAAAAAAATTGCTTGGCAAATATATATATAGAAATGAAATTCAATGATATGTCTTGATGTTCCCAAGAACAAGCTTCTGCATCCCAAAATATATTCCTGGCAGCCCTGCCCAGGTGAGTGCATTTCCATTCTGGGTTCCTGCAGGGTCTTGCCCTCAACTCATCTGCAATCTGTTTCCTGATCTTCTGCAGACACACACCAGTATCTGGAGGCATTTTGACTGAGGCAGAAAGTTTCTTGGAAGGCAGATTGGCGGGTGAGCTGGCAGGAAAACAGGAGGGTTTGCTGTCAGCCTCCCTCCTCTTGGAATCGACATGCTCCCGGGGAACGTTTCGCTTTGACAAATCGGCATTTTTCCAATGGAAAACATTCTGTCAGGACATTTCTGCCCACTTCTGCTGCGTCTTCATCCTTGTCACTCTCTGCCCCGATGAGAAAATTTGACTGTTGAGTTTAGCACAGATCGGCCGCCCTTCTCTCCAAGCAAGATGTTGAACATGCTCATCCCCCATCCCTTCCCCTTGGCCAATGTCAGTAGGATGTGACATAGGAAAAATGTTCTTGTGCTCCTTCTCTGTCACCTTCCTTTTACACCACCCTGCCAGAATATTGGCTACAGAAAGAGCACACAAGTTGTGTTTTGTCCCTTAACAATGTTTATGAGCTTTTGTGTAAGAGAACAGAGGTTAGGGGTGATAATTGTTTACAGTCTCTAGTATAACACGCTATCGCTTGGATGTAATAAAATGCCAGTGCATTATTTTTAAATACTGCAGCAGATTTAATTACTGCTACTTGCAAAAATAAATGCCACTTGTTGCCACAATTATCAGGTACAATAACAGACATCAAGCACTCTGCTGTTCGCACAGTTTTAATGAGAAGCAGTCACTTCATTCAGGTTCCCTTTTTCCTCCAAAATGCAATTAACAAACAGTGATTAGTTGAGCCAATTCCAAATTGTATTCAAATGAAAGCAATTTGGCTAGTTTGTAGGTCCAATAGGTGATACTTTCTGAAGTCTCTAAAAGAATTAATTGCTTGTTTCCGCCCAAACATGTTGTAGGAAGGGGAAAGATAAAACGTGTCTTTGATACAAAGGCTTTGGTTTTGACAATGCAAATCATTTTTCTATAACAGCATATCATTTGGACCAGCCTACAAGACTGCCTGAGAAATTTCTATCTGCACCAGAACTTTCTCTTCTTCGGAGGAAATATAGTCCCTTAACGGGCAAAATGTTCCTCTTCAGCATAACTGCACATCTGAAACCCTCCAGCTGCTGCCATTTTAACAAACTTCACATAAATAAAGTCATTTTTTTAACAGTGATTTCTAGTTTATGTCTAAATCCTGAAAGGAAACATTCAGATGTGTTCTAATAACTTCTAGCGACTGATAAATCAGTGACATGTTCATACGGATGGGATTTTATCTTCTTTGCAAAGCACTTGGTCAGAGATCTCAGCTTCACAGTAAATACAGAACATCACTGCAGTTTAATTTTCAAACAAGTTCAGACCCAGAAGTTGTGGCAGCATAACGACAATTTGGATGGCAGGATTAATGGTTTCAGCTCCTTCCCAGAGCAAGCAGAAAGCTTTCTATTTATAACTGCATTTCCATATCATTTATTATTTCTCAGGTATTCCAAGAGTTAAAAAAAGTCTGAAAAATGAAGTAACAAAGAATGCCAAGACTTCAAAATGCAAAGATCCGTAACTCCTCCAAATCTCCCACAGACTATTTCCACAAACCTAACGGGGTCGATAAAAATCCCATTGTATTTCATGCAAGAATAAGACTGTTTTCTTTGGAGTCCTGGCCAAATTCTAATTACCTTTAGCCTACCTAGAATTCTCCCTGAAGTATTAATGGGATGTGGTTTTCTTCATTTTCTGTCCTAAATTGTTGTAAAGTGCTCTATTAAACAGCTGCCCAAACCTGGCTGTATTTTACGGGGGAGCAAACTAATAATGGATTTATGCACAGCACACGTACACAAGCAAGAGGTATGCTACATCGATGTTAACAACAGTCATCAGAGGATGTCATTAGCTGACCACCAGCTGTCTCAAAACAGATATAATGAGCGTTAATAATAAATGCAAGGTTTTATTTGTGATTAAGGACATTTTACTGGTTTGCATTGAAATTTATCACAGGGTCTGCTTGCGACCCTGCTTGCATGACAACTAAGTCAATAAAAGTTCACTGAAGTTAAAAATGGGTCTGTTATTCCGTGTTTTTCCTTCCATAAAGCTGCAGGAGTAGCTGATTTGCTTTCAGTCCCCAGTGAGAATGAAAACTCGTTGCACATAGATGAAAATTGGGACATAAAACCATTATTTTTTGATGGTACTCTCACTGGATTGTTCCTATGTTGTAATTAAGGTTACAGCTAGAATTGCAGTAACCAAACCGACTTTGAGAGTACTGTTTTTCCTCGACATATACACTCATCTCTTACTTTCTTGGACTCCCACTCTCAGTCACGCCTCAGGTTTTGCAATTTATACAGATGTATGGGATAAAGACCCATCAAATGCTCAGAGATTTGTCTTTTGTCTTTCTAGTCCTCATCACTCATTAATGACACTCACAGACATGGCTTTGACTGTTTTCATTTTTTTCTCCTCCACTCCCTCTATTTCATGTTGCACAAAGAGCTGTGAAACAAAGACTCATCAAAGTCATCATTACACTACATTTGTCTGCTCAGAACAGCCTTTCTCATCTATTAGCCTTTTTAAACATTCCAAGTCCTTCTGTGGCTGGATTCCCTGTCATTATTTTGGCTTCCTTGTCACTCGTTGCTGACTATTTCTGCAATTGCCCTCCTCCGCCTTTCCCCCTCCTCAATTTTTTCTCGGCCAAATACCGCTATGCATAATCTTCCATTTGTTCAAATTTAAACAAAATAGCACTTTTTGTTATTGTTAGCAAAATTAAAATTTTAAATGAGTTATTGTTTGCACTGATTTTCATCTGTACAACCTATTAGTCCCTTTTTTTTGCTTTCAAAGAGTGAAAAATCTTTGCTGGTCAACTATTTTGATATATTTTTAATAAAATATAAATATGAAACAACCAGATAACCTGATTTGTTTGCATGAGATCAACTGCAGAAATCCCTTTACAGAAGTCTTTTCTAGTAGATCGTAGGTTTTTATAGATGAAGAGCAGTAAGTTAACAGTGGAAAAAGAAAAATAAAATATATACGTTGGTACTGTTATCCACAATTCTCTCATGGCCCACCCAAAGGAGAATGTCCCAAAACCATTCCTCTGCCCCATGACTGAGCAGCTGCTCCATGAGATGGTGACTCACTGGCTTTTGACAAGCTGCCTTTCAGACCTTCTCTGTCTATAGGTGTCCTGCTAACTGAGGGGTTTTCCCTGGCTCCACCTTCTTTAGTCCCTGCGATTGGATATTTATAGACCTTGATACAATCCCCCTTGAGCTTCCTGTTCTCCAGGCTGATCAGTCAGAACCCTCAACCTCTCCTTATTTGTCAAATGCTCCAGTGCCTTAGTCATCTTCACAGCCCTTCACTGGACACGTTCTGATATGTCCATGTCTCCCTTGTACTGGGGAGCCCAGCGCTGGGCTCAGCATCCCAGATGTGTCTCATGAGAATCACCGCCCTCGACCTGCTGGAAATTCTCTGCCCAATGCAGCCCAGGAAGCTGGTGGCCTCTTTGCCAAGAGTGCACATTCCTCACTCATGGTCAGCTTGGTGTCTTTCTGGACCCCGAGGTCATTCTCTGCCAAGACCCTTTTGAGCTGGTTGGTCTCCAGGTGACATCCAGGTGCCCAGGTAACCCTGGTGCCTGGGGTTATTCATTCCCAGAGACAGGAATTGGCGTTTCCCTTTGTTGGACTTCATGAGGTACTAGAAAGCCATCAGCAACATATTGGCAATGATAGAATCTAAAACAGCTTTTTCAGTAAAACACACTGGCGTAAGTTCGACTTCCAGGAAAAAAACCCAAAACCAAACGCTCAGCAACGACAGCAGAATCTGTGGCTTTAAAGGTAACATTCAGAATTAAAGCAGCGTGTAATAGGATTGTGACTGGTCACTTCTGGTCTGATATAACCTACATGCCACATCGTATTCTCCACAAGACAAGGGAGACATATTTCTGGAAGCTCTACTAAAACGGATTGTGAACATCAAGAATTTTTTCAAAGTATCTGCTGGCGTAGTGATGTCAGTGACGTAAGGCTGAGACGTGCCACTTGAAACGGAACAGCCACAATAAAAATACAAGCTACCTCTGACTTGGAGCAAAGTTATAGACAAAATGCCCTCGTCCTAAAGTCTGTTATCACCCTCCAAAAGATCCTTTCAGGGCGTTGGTTTAATGCAAGGCTCTGAGCCTCATCAGTGATTTTCATCTGAAGCTGAAAGGACAGATCAGTTACTGTCACATGCTGATGCCTCCTTGTGAAAAAGAAAAGGTTACAAACCAAGGCTGCTGGAATAACAATCTGAGCAGGGAAAAAACAATATAATTCTTTCCTGCTACTGATCTGTTCACTTTTGCCCCGCTGCTTTGTAATCTACAGGCAGTCGAAACGTGCAGGATCTCTGTCATCTGCGTACTTAGTGGAAGTCCCGTGGGTTTCCGCTTTATCTGTATGGATGACAGGAGAGGGTGCGGGCTACTGGGTTTCCCTTGCTGTCGCCCAGGCGAAGCCACAGCACCCTTTCACCTGCGCCTACCCGAGCAAGCTGCAGTTTGAGTGAGATGGTTTCTTTCCAGCATTACATGAATACAGAGAGTGTGGCAGGAGCAGAATTATGCCTAAAAGGAAGATGTTTTGTATGTATATCCGGCTTGCTCTTAAATAATTAAACATATATTTATAAGCTAACCAATTTCATTCGTGAACATTCAGACTTAAAAAACATGAATGTTTCTAAAATGTTTGTAAATTTTTCAGGCTACTTTATTTTTTCCGCATTGCTTAATAAAGCTTAATAGCTCTTCTCAAATTAAACTAAATTAATATGCCAGCTGTACCCAGTTTTGAGCACACAAAGCCCCCAATGGTTTATAATAAATTAATACATATGGTTATGGTACATCTTAACATGAAACTCTCATTTGCATGTTGGATGCCAGAATCTATTAGTTTTGCTTCATAGTTCTTACATTAAATTTATCTCAAGACATCACTCTCCTTGCCGATAAGTACAATTAACTACAGATTAATTTACCGCAAGTGGATCTTCGTCTTCTGGTTTGCAACCAATGGATGCATGTTTACTGAAGAACTGTTCTAAATTTTAATATTTTCTTATTGCCCCGCTAAACTTGTAATCCCTCTCCCCTGTGGGTTTCCATTATCCAGCTGTGACTTGCATTGATTATTTTTTCAGTTTAGGACTTCTAGCAGTTAATACAGGCACCATTGCTTTAAACCAGCATTGGTTCTGTTGTCACATGGACTCCAGGCTCAACTACAATTAAGTGTGTAGAGAAGTGTTTCCAGAATCAGCACCTCAGCAGCAACCTCTCTTTTTCGTTTGTCATCCATAAAAAGCAACACTGGAAGCACAGATGCTCTCAACCATTTGTTGAGCATTAAGTTCTAGCAGAGACCAGACATGAAGGCATCATGACTACTTACAGTGCAGATGTCTTCCAAGAGCAGGAAGAAAAAGTCAGATCCTCTGCAGTGTTTAGTATTTCAGTTTTAGGTTCCATTTCAGGTATGGATGTCCAGGACAGTTTGAAAAATTTTAAAATATCCTGTTTGGCTTTCAGCTTCTGGTCTAGAAGGATGCAGTCTCCTGTAGATCCTGCGTCGTATCTGCTTGACTTGCATGGATGTCTCTCATATTCTATGGCAATTCAGATGACACTAAGCACTTATGTGTGGGCAATTGAGACAAGCCATCAGTGGGTGAAAGGGAGATTAAGGGTAAAATTCAGCCTGAGACAGACAATTTCATTTAGGTGTTCTCAAATGAGTGAAGTGTCCAAGTTCCCGCTACAATCAAAGCAGAGTTATTCAACAGAATCGTGTGGCCAGCAGGACTAGGGAAGGGATCATCCCCCTGTGCTCAGCACTGGTGAGGCCCCACCTCCAATACCGTGCTCAATTTTGGGCCCCTCACTGCAGGAAAGACATTGAGGTGCTGGAGTGTGTCCAGAGAAGGGCAACAACAGCTGATGAAGGGTCTAGAGCACAAGTCTTCTGAGGAGTGGCTGAGGGAACTGGGGTTGTTTATCCTGGAGAAAAGGAGACTGAGGGAAGACCTTATCACTCTCTAGAACTACCTGAAAGGAGGCTGCAGTGAGGTGGGGGTTGGTCTCTTCTCCCAAGTAACAAGCGATAGGACAGGAGGAAATGACCTCAAGTTGCACCAGGGGAGGTTTAGATTGGATATTAGGAAAAATTTCTTCACTGCAAGGGTTATCAAGCCCAGGGCAGTGGTGGAGTCACCATCCCTGGAAGCATTTAAAAGCCAGGCAGACATGGTGTTGAGGAACATGGTTCAGTGGTGGTTTTGGCAGTGTTAGGTTGGTGGTTGGACTCAATGATCTTAAAGGTCTCTTCCAACTTAGGTGATTCTATGATTCTATGATTTTTATAAAAGCGAGTCCCTAATGTTATTTTAGAAATAGTGTGCCATCCTCCCTGACCTCTGTCTGCTACCCCAGATGATCAATCAGTGTAACATCTACCAGCCATCTAAGTTGCTTCTAAGCAAGCAGCTATCCAGGTTGGTTAACTAAGGGAATGCAAAATGAGAGTCATGTTCATGCGTCTGAATCCCAGCCACTGATCCAGTTCAGCTTTAGGCCCCACTGGCTTTACTGATATATTGGGTCTGGCTGGGACGGAGTTAACTTTCCCCCTTATAGTGCTGTGCTCTGTATTTGTTGCTGCTGATGACACCCTCCTGTTTTGGCAACGGCTGAGCAGTGCTGGCAGGGCATCAAGGCTGTCTCTCCGCCCACCCCACACCCCCCAACAGCTGGTAGGATGGGGATGGGCAAGAGGTTGGGAGGGGACAGCTGACCCAAACTGATCAGAGTCATGTTCCATGTCATATGACATCGTGCTCAGGAATAAAAGCTATGAGAAAGGAGGAGGAGTGGGGACATTCGTTATTTAGGCATTTGTCTTGCAGTGCAACCACTACATACACGGAAGCCCTGCTTCCCGGAAAGTGGCTGGCCATCACCTGCTGATGGGAAGTAGAGAATAAATCTTTTTTGCTCTTCATTGCTTTCATGTGTGGCCTTTGCTTTTCTTTACTAAACTGCCTTTACCTCGACCCATGAGTTTTTAATCTTATTTTCTCCCCCTGTCCTGCTGAGGAGGAGGAGTGATAGATCAGCTTGGTGGGCACCTGGAGGCCAGCCAGGGTCAGCACGCCACAACCGAGCGCGTACTGACATACAGAAATCTAAATGCAGGCATCCTGTCCTAGGGGTCCAAATGCTTTCAAAGATTTAGCTAAAAGCTATATGTGCTATATGTGCTAAGGGTGTATGGGTATATATGTTAAAGCTCTGTGAATACATATATATATATAGACACACATACACACCTATAGGTATATATATGTATATATCTGTCAATAGAGAAATGAAACTTTAAAGTAACCAGAAGCACACATGCCTAGAAATGTTCATTTTGATAGAACAAGTGCTAATAAAAAAACTCCTCCCACACCATATTTATCCTATACTCTTATGTAGTATTTGGGGGTCCATGCAGAATACTAGCAGAGTAATGTCACCTTTCCTAAATAAATTTTCTAAACAGGATACTGTATAGTGAGAGGATTTTTGTGAAGCTTAACTCTTATCAATTTCAAATATGTCTCACTTCCTTTGCAGAGGATATTCCTTTATCCATCAGTTATCTTTGAAAGTTTCATGACAGCTATAAAAGATAGGGACAGTTAAACAAATTAAATAAAATTAGTCTAGTTTTGTGAGTATTAGCTTTCAGTGACAGTGAATTTGCCACTAGATCATTATTGGGAAAAGTATCCACAATATAGTTACAGCACTGTTACTTTTTTTAATGGGAATGAGAAAAACGATTAAGTCAAAACTTAACCGTATGGATTTACCCAAGATGTAATTGTGATTAGGATATATTAGACAGTTCATGAGAAGTAATATCTCATTCATTAGCCAATTAGACAGATTAATACTTGTTCCTAATATTGCATCATATCTCTAATGATTTATGAATTTACAGCATCGAGATCAGCAGCTTTCCCCTCTACAGAGAGCTCAAGGTAAGTCTTCTGGAAGAATAGGCATGTCTGCAGGATACCCTGGAGACTTCAAGAGAAGCTATGCCTTTTTTCGGGAGCCAGCAAGCCACAAGGTATTAAACATGTGATTCCACAGCTGAAATCGCAAAATTGTTGAACAGAAACATTGTAGCAAATATTTCACCTAGTCAACATTTTTATATGGTGGGATGTATTTGGAGGAACTGGGGTTTATTCTACCCATCTGCAGAGAATGAAACTGAACTTTAAGGAACGGGACCAACACTGAAGCTGCATCACTGGCCTGATGAACAACCTAACAAATTTGGGAAAGATCCAACAAAATCTTTGTGTTTCTGTTCCCTGATCCAGTTACTACTTACATATTTACTTGAGTCATCAAGTAAAATAGCCTTGGAAGAAGCCACTGGGACCGAGACTCTTCCCTTCTAAAAGAATGACTTCCAAACCAGACTCCAGGTTCCCTCACTTCTCCTGATCTCATGAAACTGGTTGTGGCCAGATCCATAACTTCCCAGGGAAGTGGTGGGATCGCCATCCCTGGAGGTATTTAAGAGATGGGTAGACGTGGTGCTGAGGGACATGGTTTAGTAGTGGGTTTGGCAGTGTGAGGTTGATGGTTGGACTTGATGATCTTAAAGGTATCTTCGAACCTAGGTGATTCTGTGATTCTATAAGGGCTATAAAGAATGCTGTCACCACTTGCAGCTTTCAAATAGACACTCTACAAGCAGATATAAATCTTCTCAAACTGAGAAGGATATTGGGTCATGATACTTTAGTTCCTTCCAATAAGTGTGAAGAGCTGCATATTGATGCCTTTGCTGAGCTTTAGAATTCTTGAAGAATTTATCCTGAAATTACTATGTTGCCTTCAGGAAGTTAAACTGATCAAACACATCAAGGCTCTGACCATCATGACAGTTAACCTGAAAAACCTGCCCAAGCACCACCCTAATTCTGCTCAGCTCTTCTGAGCAAGCTGAACTCTTCTTATTCAAAACAATTGTTGAGAAATATTGGCCAAAGGCCAAGAAAAAAAGAACAACCTGGAGGTTACCATGAGAACTGGTAACTGTGGCTTTGCTTGCATCAGTGCACAAGGGTATTCAGAAACTCTATGGTCCTTCCAGAAATGTTCCTGTTTTCTAGCACCCCTGGTAACCTTAGCTTCAGTATCTCAGGTGAGGGCAGCTGGGAGATGTCATCACCTCAGGGACACTGGCCAAGAATGAATTACAGATCATGGGAGGATGGGAAAATGCAACAGTTTTCGGCAGGCTCACTTACAGCAAGTAAAAGCCAGAACTTTTGGTGGAAGCTCATAAGTTTTTTCTAAGACTTAAAACCAAAGAAGTAGCTATACTTGGGTAGTTGCTACATTGTGAGATTTCCTGCTGTTCTTCTAACAACAACCACTGAAAAGGACCATTCACCTTTCATATCTATCTCTTGTAAATGCTCCAAGTTCTCCAAGGTGGAGGTAATATATGCCTTCTAAAACGGCATTAACTGTTATGAGCTATTGGTGTTATTCTTCCCATAACCATTGTTTTCTCACAAATATCTGGGGTTTGTAGCAATCTCATCAATAGCAAATCTTTTGGGGTCCAGGTGGTGGAGGTGTTAAGCTCTTCAAGCAGTCATTGTCATCCTAGAGTTAGGAGATCTGATTGCTGTTAGCTATGTTGCTAAATATCTGCTGGGTAATGAAGGTACCCGGTAGACACTTCTCTGAGGTGGGTAGATAGCTGGTAAGTCGGGAGGTAGAGTTTGAGAGAGTGAGGAGATTTTTAGCAGGACAGCAATATTTTATGAATCATACAGACATCATTATGAAATTTAGAAGATGACAGAAGATATTTTAAGGGACTCCCTTTCTGAGCCCTGGCAGCAGACGACTGCGGCACTTCTTTCTATGCTGGAACATCTGTTCATTCTGTGGAGTTTAATATATATACAAATGGATCTTTTAAAAACCAAAATAGAAGTAGGGTCATGTGCCTCCTAAATTTCACATGTTTTGACATGACAAAAGTGAATAAAGAACAGTCTCTTTTTGTTACAGCCATACAAATGTTGTTGTACATAAACCGTACACAGCAAAAACATAGAGTTGTAGCTAGCAGGTACGACAACGGAATCTGGTAACCTTTTAGTCTATGTTCTTTGCCATTAGCGTGATTCAAGGGATGCATAGTACTGCATATAAAAATAAATTGCTGCCGCTATTAGAATGGAATAGCTAAAGTGAAAGGTTTTCCAAAAAATACTGATGGCCTATCTGTGATAGAGCCAGTATAATTGGCCGTGTTCCAGCACTTTGTGCAGCTTGGGTTTTACTCTAAACCACTAAATTTCATCTGAATAATCATGACTCTTTCAACACCAGCAATGTGATTTTTAAGACTTCCATCATTTCTCTCGGGAACAAAAACAGTTCACATGCCATGCGCCTAAATACAACAGTTTGAATTTTAAGCAACTAGCATTTGCAAGGAAATGAAATGCAATCTGAAGACCAGGACTTTTTTCAAAGCAGTTATTTGCAGAATAATAAGGCTTTCTGGGAACTGCAGTGTGCTCTGGGAAAACCTGCAAATAGCAGAGAAATTCACTGAATGGAATATTCATTATTTGTCTAGCTCTAGTCACTACCTCTCCAATGTTTCTGCTCCACAAGGGAAGCGCTGTTTAGTGACCAAGAACATTAGACAAACCCCAGTAACACAACAAACCTTCAGTTTTAGGCACGCTTTGTAGACAAGCACAGAATTTAGGTTCGTGTGTGAGACACCCGTCAGAGTTACGGTTTCCAGCTTTGTGTCTTCTGTGACAAAGAGGACCGTGATTAATGCAGCATCTTCCACAATCTGACTGCTCAAAAGAGACAGAAAAAACTAAGTAATTTCCTGGCCCAATGGAATTTTTATTAGTTCCCATCCTATCTCTCTTTATTTGTTGATCAAACTGAGCATTTTAAGATCGTTTTTCCAAACTATTGCTATTAGAGAGATGCTCCAGAATTCAAGTCTTCTAATGAAGAGAAGTCACCTTCCAACTTTCTTTCTTCTGTTTTTTTCATGAGCCATTTGTATCCATTTGTTCTTATTCTAGTGTCGTCCCTTAGTTTAGCTTACGCTTTTCTTGCTGTCCTTAACTTCTTGATGCATTTAGGCTCTGCTGTGCAGGGCTGAGCACAGTTAAATCCAAAGGCTTCAAATTAGCAAAGCATCCAAATCTGCATTTAATTTTAATGTGTGTGTAAGAGACTTGTCTAAGTTAGAATTTAAGTACATGAGGCTTCCTATAGATAAACTGAAATCCTTTTTTTAGGGCAAAATATTTATCTGACAGTCATGCCTTTTCAAACATCTGTTTAATCCACATTGCAAACTGGTGTCAATGCCCCCCCAGTTACGAGGAGAACCGATCCACAAGGATGAGATTTTATTTTATGGATATTTTTATAATGTTATGCATTTGGGCTACATTTTCCCATCAGGTTATGTGACTAAAGGATCATCTCCATGAACACAAAGGAGCGCAGAGGAACGATGCCGGGCACAAGGTGGTACCCAGTAACTCCATCAGAGACATGAGCCCCTGACCTGGTCCTTCCCGGGGCTGTCCCGGGGGACCCTCAGCCCCATGGGTTGGGGGTGACAACAGTGGGAGAGCACCTTACGGACTGGTGGGGCCACTGCCTATGGGAGTTGTGGGATGAAGGGGAACAAGATTTGGGGGTTGCACAAGACTTACTATGGAATGTCTAAGGGAGAAACCAAAGGTGGGGACAGGAAGGGATCAAGGTAAACAAATATGGGAAAGCAGAGATACGAGGACAAAAAGGGCCAGTAGTCTGTAAACAGTGCGTGTGTGTGGCCATGCCCCACACCTGATGGACACAGTCTGTCCTGTCTTCTCCTTCAACTGCAGTTCTTTGGTGAGGAGCTCTCTATTCTGCATGTGTGCACGTGTATGGGGCTCTGCGTGCCGGCGAATAGGGTGGACCAGGGGTCACAGGGGCCCATGTGCCTGGGATGCCAGCAACTGGAGTAACCGGAGCATGTGCACATCCTGTGGGTACATCTGTCAGTGGGTGATTGCCAGCAAACATCAAGCCAGACTAGGTGGCAAGTAGGATTTGACATTTGGAAGCCAGGTATCGGGACAGCCGTAAGCTTGGATTGGGAGCAGGAGGGACCCAAGGGGCTGTGAGTTGGCTGCTGGAGGGACTGGAGGGTCCCAGCTAGGGTGTCACAGCCATAGGTCTGAACGGGCTACTGGAGATACCCATTGCACATCAGTGTGTGAGTGAAGTGGTCTCTATCAGCAGTTGGAGTGGGGCTGTGGCCTCGGGGGCTCCTGTGTCCGGGTGCCAGCAACTGGAGAGACTGGGATCTAGGGGCAGCTGCTGGACAGACTGAGTGTCTGATCCTAACTGCTGGGGGGATCCACGCTGCACATACCTGTATATATGTTTCCCACTAACAGACCTTCATCCTGATGAGCCGGAGGAGGAAGCTCTTTGCCCTGACTGTGTTTGTGTGAGTGCTGTGTTTTCTTTCTGTGTTGATAAGTGCGACCAGGCATATGCATATGTATAAATGTATTGAATATACGTGTATCTGTCTGTGTGTGTGAGCTTGTATGGAATACACGTTGGAATACACGTTGGAATACAGCCTCGCTCCTGGCTGGACCTGGAAACAGAGCTGCAGCAGCCTCATCTCCACCAGGCTACGGCATTAGGAAACTCGTAACACCTTCCACAGGTCTTTTATTTACCATCGACAAACATGCAAAATAATCAAAGAAACAAAAGCATTTCTCAAATCTGAGTTGGGGAAAAAACTACATGAGATCTTCAAGGCCTAAGAAAGGCATTAGAGAAAGGCATTAGAGAAAGGCAAACCGCCTTTTGGTTGAGATATTTGTTCTGACGTAGTTTTTTTAAAAATTTAGTTCAATTTACCCAAGTCTCTGTGTCCAAAAGCCAAACAAACCCAGCGTTTTCCCAAAACGAGACTGAGCACAATACGTGTGTATGCACACAAGCAAAGAGGCTAAAATAAATTGGCGCGGGGCTGTACACACATCTGTCTGACGGATGCTGGGAAAAGCAGGAGCGAGCGTCCTTGCGGTGCGTGACCCCGAATACACGTGGTGCTGGACGTGGGGGTAATTATGGCCTCTGCAGCCCCTTGGGCAAATCTCCACCTACAGGCACCAATTCAGTCCTGACGCACCCGAGACTTTAAGGACTTGCCTTGGCAAGAAGGGCAACGTTGGTGCCATATGCGGCAATTTACTGAAAAGAAGAGATACTACAGAGACCATGAGGCACACGCCAGGTTTCTATATGTTAAACATGCACATAAAGTGTGCAAGGAAGCTACGCCACTACGGCGATTTTGCAGTGTCAAACGTGGCCCAGTATCAAGTAGGCGATAATACAGGGAAAGCATTAGTAATGGTGCCATCTTGTGTTTGAAATCTGAAAACGTTGTGTAACTTTTCCTTGTGATAATCCATTTGTAACCGACGTTATGAAGCCAGTGTATGAGAGACTTCAGTCTGAGTTTAAGCTGACGCTCAGAGAAGAAATCAGGTTTTGAGCCTTTATGCTGCAAATCAGTTTGTGTGCAGACATATGGGATTGCGTTTTAAATGAATGTTCGGGATGAATAACCTAAAAGAACTAGCAGTGATTTTCTCAGTCTCCCAATTAAGAAGTCTTTACAAACTGTCTTTTTTTCCTGTGCATTTTAAACTGTGCATAGCATTCCGAATCTAAACTCCATAGAAATTTTACTGCAAGGGATTGCTATAAAATTTTCAAAAGAGAAAGCCGAGTAAACATAAAATCTTAGGAACACCAAGCAGGTCCTGCAAATCGCACAAATGTTTCCCACCCATTTCCTCATACCTAAAGTGACATAAAAAGGCAAGAAAAATACAGCCTTTTTGCAAACCGAAATAAAGCTACCAAGCCAGCACCAGGGCCATCTGGCTGCAAACGCACAGGAAGTCGCAAACAGTCCTTGCTTTCAGCCAAGGTGATTTCTTTTGACAATAGGCTTACAAGACGCAAACTGTGCAAAGAACTACGAGAACATCTCAACATCCAGATAAGCTCCATCATGTATGCAAAAGCCCCATAGATATTTCAATACGCACACCCACCTCCCAGAGTGCCAAGAGATCTGGCCAAAGTAAAAGTACATTTTTTGGGGGTTTATATTTTCAACAATTTTTTCTAACGACAAACTCTCCTGGAATGTGAAATATTTTGCATTTGAACATTTATTGTATAATTTGTACTTATCTTGGGCATCCAAATACCACCTTCAGAAACTCAAAACATATGCACAGCTTGACCCTAAATTTGAACTTAACTTCATTTCAATGGAAAGGTCCATTTTACTTAGATGTCTATTAATCAGTGCAATATTTCAGTTATATCAAGTAATTAATTGCACTGTATGACAGATGAGGCTGCACAAACTACTGAAAAAAAAAACCCAACTCACCCAAATCAGCTGTCCTTAAGACCTTAAAGTAAATAGTTACTTGCTAAAATTGATAACACAAATTTGTTGCATACAGTTTGCTGATGGATTCAGGGAAAGAAAGGACAGCTTCGATAGCTTAATTTTTATGTTAGCTGTTGATGTTTGAATTGCAAATCTCTGGATGCAAAATGTTTTACAACAACTGCTGCGCTGCAACGTGTCCTAAAGGAGGGTTTCAGGGCGGCAATAGCAGAGTTATCCTGGATGTGACCGTATACTCCTGTTGGACAGGATTCAGTAGCATTTGGCTGGGCGGTATTTTCATTTTGCATGGAGTAAAATGTGACCACTTGCAAACCACAGGCTTTCATTCAGCTCTTTTCTAATGTCACTACATATGCCTGGTGTATTCTTGCCACCAAGTTTTTATTTAAATATGCATTATAAAACCCAATCCATATTTCTATTAATATTAATAAGAATGTGATTGCAACAACTATGGAATAATCTACACAAGTTGGTTTCAGTGACAGCAGCCTTGCTCAATTGCTTCTCCATCACTCTCACAAAAGCTTCTGGATATTTTTTCCCTAATGCTCTCAGGGTATGGGAAAAAATGGTCTTGCAAGTGATTAACCTGATATTTTTCCTTTTTTTTAAAGCGGTCATAACATCTACAGACTATTTCATCATGGCAGTGGGTAGAAAACTGATGAGTTTCGTCCCGCACTTACTGCAAGTGTTACTCTTTATTCCCAAATCCCTTCACTCCCCACCCATTTTGTCCCGGTACCCACCAGGGCCCAGCTCCACCAATTCCTTTAGTCCCTTAACCTGCCCACAGAGGGACAGCTTTTGTACTGTGTTATTCTCTAGAATATTGTTAACGCTCTCAGTTAAAAGTGTAAATTAAGAAGGAACAATTTGTGGGTTTGTTGATTGAGGTTTTTTTCTTTTAGGTTTTTTTTGAGGAGTTGCTGTTCTTTTCATTTTAGGGCCCCTCAAGCTCTACCACAGATCTGAGCTTTCAGCAGCTTTCATGAATACTCCTCTTGGATTCTTGGTTTACTCCCAGCTCTACTCTTAAACAGTTATGGTTTTTTTATTTATCTGCCTCTTAGATTTATGTAGTTAAGTTCACCCACACTGGTACGTAGTAGAATATATTTAGGAGATCTGCTTATATTTATAACCTATTTCCAGACCAGGCACACAAAACAAAGTGGTCACATTTTTATGAAACTAAGTTATGTTCTGATTTTGCAGCTGTGATTCACCTTTTATCAGGCTGTAAATGAAAAATACATTTGGAGATAGATTTGATTTTATGAGTTACGGTTTAAAACAGTGGTTATTACGAATATTTTGTACAACACTATTTGTGTGGGGAAATTGAATCTCTTATTACTTCCAGTAAATTATAAATAAGATCTTCAAGATCTTTTCTTGAGAAAAAAAGAAAAAAAACACAAAAAACCAACAAGCCACGCTGTGCCGAGAAGTAGAAAGATCACTTCAGTGCTATGGCATAATGGAATTTCTTAACTAACTGCTAACATTTATGAAATATTGAGTGGAGGATCTGTCTATTGACCTGAAAATCAAATGAAAAAGCTATAGACAGTGCAACAAAGTATTTAAAACAATCTGGCACGGGGAGGGGGGGGAATAAACAAAAAAACCCTCCAACCAACCAAGAAACCCCCAACCAAGCAATGCCAAAAAACCTCTTATATTTTTTAGAGTAAAAGGACTACTTCAATAGCTGGGGAGGGGCAGTGGGGGGGAGCTATGAAGTGACAAATCCAGGCTCACTGATCTCTGTTACAGATTGTGACCTAGGGGAAGCCACTTACATTCAGAGACTCAAAAGATACACGAGTTCTGCCCTACTTGGTGCTTCAAGACCTGTATGACTTCAGTAGGTAGGACCTCTTTAGAAATGATGGGTGCTTGGAAGCCTGTAGCTCTTCAGTAGCTCCCCAGCATCTCTAAGACAAAGCCGAGGTTATCTTACTACATTCAATACTCAGATGTTTCTGCCTGCTGAAACACACCTCAACGTGGATCTAAATGTTTTTGTAAAGATAACAAAGAATGACCTAGAATATCTGGGGGTTTTTTAAGCTGTCTTGCAAAATTCAATTGAGGAGAAAGAACTTAAAGATCAATATTTGAATGCGGATATGCATGTGAAAAGACATTTTCACAACACCTTCAACAAGTGGATGTCAAAGCGTTCCCCAGGAGGAATGATGCACTTCTATATGCTTATGAAGTAGCCCAAGGAGTGAGAAGGTTTAGGAGACATCATGCACTAACCTCTGTCTATATTTCACGGCAGCCCCAAAAGTCCACATTTTCTATACAAGCTTCCTCAAGCTGGAACTCCAAATGAACTTAATTCAGTGGCTTTGCAATTGAAAGACACTACAAAACGAGTTCTTTTTGTTAACATTAGTCATCATTTCCTAAAAATGAAAAAAATTCCAGCAAACTGAGTGATATCAGCTACAGAAATGCCTTAGCAGAAATTCTCCTCTGCAGATATTTGAAATGCCTGTATTTCTGTTCTGCTTAAGCCCAAGTGGGACATCAGTCCTCATGATGGGCAAAACCAAAATCTCTGAATTTTACAGTAGCAGAAGAAACCAACCCATCAGCTCAGGAGAGAGGAGTTTCCATCAGAGAAACACCGAGGATACTGGGCATATGGTGATAAGACTGAAGAGGAGAAAATGGAGGTGCGTACAGGAGCAGTAATGTATCTTGGTTCTCAAAGTCTTCTGCCTTTAAAGAATAAATTTTGGCAACCCTCTTTGCCGCTAAAGTATTGGAGGATATAAGCTCTCGACGCGATGAAATGTGTTAAAGTAGCAGCCTGCTGACTCATGGCTACATTGCTTCGAGATGATCTAAATATTTTATGAAGCATAAAATGAGCAATGAACCGTGTAGCATTCCAACACTTGCTTACAATTGCAGCAATTGCAAACTAAAGCACAGTGAGTCTTTAAAAGGGGACAGAGAGGGAGACAAAGAAGAAACACCCTAAACCCATTGCCTAATAGCTTTTACAAAGAATTCTGGCTCAGTCCATAGAGGGGCAAACCCTAGAGGGTGATATTAAGAGGTTGCAAGGTAGCAGAAAATCCTTACATCAGAACAACAGCGCAAACCAAAGGAAATCAGATTTACTAGTTTAGGGCAGGTTTTGTGTCATCAAATTGCAATTCCGCCAAGTCTTAGGGTGATGTATAACAGGGATGCCACAGGCCACTCCGGTGGTGGTTTGGTGCAAAGTACACAACAGGATCCTTTGGACATCAAATCCATGCCATAAGCCATAAAGCTTCATGTTGCTTTCTTTAATCCCCACCATTATGTTGGCTGAGATAGAACTACAAGCAATGATTGATATAATAAATTTGGTCCAACCAGCACTTCATAAATGAGTTTTTCTATCTTAGTCTATTTGAGAAACATACTGAAGCACAATTTTGGGTCTGGTTTTCCCTCCTGATGGGTCTTTTTGCTTCAGTAAGTGAATAAATAAAACCACTCTGACATTTCTAATATAGTCCCAAATTTCTATTTTTCATTGTGTACTTCAGCCAAGTATTCCTCTAATCTCTGCAGCTCTGTGGCAAATTAGGATCACGTCATCCACCTGACTCTCAATTACCAGCTCTGTTGCAATTAGCCACAAAATTCTTTAGTCAAAATCATACCAAATGACTCCGGACAGTACCACCTGCCTAAATTTGGTTGTGGTAAGGACTTTTTCCTAACTATGCCTTTGACATTGTCTGCAGAACTTGATTATATATAAAAAACCCCTGGACTTAGAAGCATAGACTAATTTGATTTGGAAGAGGGCATTGCCTAGTGCAAGCTCCAGATGAAAACAGGGCCAACTTCAAAATTTGATCTAATTTTGAAGTTACACCATGGTTTTTGACTGTCCTGAAATGGTGACTCTTTTTTCCTTGTATCTGATTGAATTCTCCCTTACTGCAACATGTGCATGTTGCCTCCAGTTCTTTCCATGTTCACCTCCGAGAAGAGTCTGTCTCTCAGTCTCTGCATGCTTCCAGTAGGAAGCTGCAAGCACCAAGAAGGTTCCTCTTCTCTTCTCCAGCCTAAACAATGCAGCTCTCAGCCTCTTCTCCCACATCCTGGCCAGCTTGGTGGCCCTTTTCTGGACTCTCTCCAATATAATAATGTCTGTCTTCTACTATAGGGCCCAAAAGTGAGGAAAATACCAGATATGAACTCTGAGAAAGGCTGAGTGTAAGGAACTTTAAGCATAAAAAGAATGGCTATCCACCAAAAAATCACAAAACCACTTAGAAACAAATGGCCTTAAAAAAAGACAGAAGCTTGAAGCTTTAGTTCTTTGATTGTAGGAAACCACAACTTCCTTACAGGAAGCATAGAATACAATTTCTGACCAGCAACACAAAAATAAAATAAAATTAATTAATAAATAAATAAATGTTTAAAACCATTTAAAAATCGTTATTTGCATCCAACACTCCGATCGTGGGACAGCTAGGAAAGGAGGATGAATGTGCAAGAAAAGCCACTGTAAATACATCAAGGGCTCAATTCCTGAATCCCACTGCTACAGCTGGCAATAACAGACCTTTCCTGGTTCTGCTTACCTGCAGGGCAGAGTCTATTTGCTGCAGAAATCTCATTGTAGGCAATATTTCTGTTGACATCAGACGATTGGTTTGGCTCTAGGTGAGGCAGGTGTCTCTCAGACTTCCTCCTCACTTGGTGTGTTGGAGCTGCAGTAAGACAAACTAGCCCATCCTTTACAATATTTTCAGATTTCTGACTTGTGTTTGCTTCGCAGTTGCGTACAGACATGCATTGTGTACAGCCAGTGATGGGGATATGAAATATTCTCTGGGAAAGAATATACTTCATATTTTATATATATTTCTTTTTCTTCATATTTCGGGTTTCAATACAAGCAAAACAGATGTGGACCAGTTAGGTCTGTAGCAGGTTAAAAGGCTGCACTCTACTGTTCAAAGCCGATACTGCACAACGTTTCTAAAATCAATCTATTCTTGAATGCTTCCTTTCTTTATGCGACTAAATTTGCATATCCTGCAGCTGAAAAAGGCATAATTAGTAATTTGTGATTAATTTAAGCGGGAACAGCTATAAAAATCTTAGGTATTTACATAGTTCTCATAAATTAGAGTCACAAACTGTAATTTGTTAAATTGAAATTCTGCTAAAAGCTTGCATTTACATAGATGTTCAGATGTTAAAGTGTTGACACGCATTTTAAAATCAACACTGCTGGCACATTCATAATTCATGCCAATGAGCTGGAAAGGTTTATTTAGGAAGTTATTTGGACAGTAAATTATGATGGCCAGTAAGAAACTGCACTTGTAACCACTCTCAACCAAGGAAAACGTGCATCTTCTTTATTAAGAGTTGAAGATGTTTCTACAGAAGATCTGCACGCGTGATCATTGCCAAAAATGGAGCTACACGACTGATGTAGTATTCTGTCTTGGGCTAGTCCTACGGTCCTACTTCATATTCACTATTTGCAAGAAAAAAGATCAGGAAATGGGCTGCACAAACCTGTGTGGACAAGTCAACCCTTGGTACTTGATGAAAGGTTGCAGATGAAGACACCAAACAAGGTGTTCACTTCAAGAATGGAACATGAAAAATGTAAAAAGCCAAAACTAGTCTCATTTTAAGATCTGTGTCAATGCCTCTGAATTCAAAATGGAAAGGTCATGTTAAGGTCTGGGAAAGCTCTTTTCTATAATGTTGCAACTGTCAGTGGTACTAATGCAAACAGTGAGATGGTTAATGGACTGAAAGAGAAACATCAATGCCAGGTCACCCATTAGCTGACACGAGTCAGCATAGATCTACAGAGGCATAGCTGGCTTTATGTCCCCTAAGAATCTGTCATCCAATGTACTCAAAAAAAAAAAAAAAATTTTTTTTCTTCTTAGCGCTGAAGAAGTGATGTTTTAGTACTTTAAAATACTAGTATCAAGAGTCTTCTGGGTACATCAGTGATTTTATTTTTGTTTTCAAATACCATTCTGTGTAACCAAATGTGACTAACCTATGAGTAAGTGGCTGTGTCTACAAACATTTATGTATCTATGGACAAGTAAGATACTATGGAATTTCCTTCTAAAAGGTCAACATGGCTCTATAAGAGCAGAAATGGATAAAATAGTATTGAAATATGCCTGCTTTATAGATATGCCAACTGTGCCAAAAGATGGAAAAGTAAAATGCCGGGTCAGTGCTTAGTGGTGGTGTCAGGCGGGATGTTCTCCCAACCTCCTTCAGAAATCTCTAGGAAAACACTTTTTTTCTGGCACTGTTATTTGTCCACACAGAACTGGTGAGGCAACATCCTCTCTCTTGACTCAGCGGAGGATTTGAACAGAGGTGTCCAGATTCATCTCACTTGGTCTGAAGTGCTGACACTAGGAACAGTGTTGCTCTTAATGCAGCAAAGGGTAAAGACAGACCACTCCAGGCCCAGGTAAGATCATAGGTGGGCTGAAACTCCCTCTGAAGACATCTGACTCCTTTTCTCTCTCTCACTTGCAGAGAAACTGTTTTTTTCCCATCCAGGTCCCTAAGGGTTGGTGAGATGGATCAACACCAATGTATTTCAAAGGAAAACAAGAAGTACGAGCTCTTGCCTTATTTTGCAAAACCTTATTTTAGTTTTTTCACTCCTCTTTGGTCTTGGTCCTCGTTGGAAAACTGCATATGCACATCTCCATATAGTCTAGTCTTTTACCCACAGAGATGTCATATAAATTTATATCTATCTTTCATTTTATTGAATTGCCCCACCCAAACTCAATGACATTCAGCTAACATTGCACCCATGTCCATGTCTATATCCAGAGGCAAACTTCCAATAGGACAATCTTCTCTCTCTTGGGTTCCCTTTCTGCCCAAACGCCCTGCCAGAGCCTTTGCAACCCCTAGTAGCTGCACAGTGATCTGTCCCTTGTTCAATCAGATCCTTAGTGAATGCAATATGAGTTTATGCCTGCCTCTACCCCAAAAAGCACCAAAACAGTTGTTTTCATACTACAGTCCCATCAGCGTTGACTTGAATCTGATACCCTTTAGCATAAAATCACAGGTATGAGCTAAGGCAATGCCCTGGAAATGGGCTGTAACGGTAAACTCCTAATGAGTCCAACAGTATGGAAGAATATCGTCTGACCAGCCGGAGACAACGTGAAGTCTGCTGCTTTGCACTGTGGTACTTATCATGGGCTTAGGATGTCCATAAGGTTTAACAGATGTATGTGACAGCAGCCAAGCCGCTGATTGCAGGTGTTGAGAATACACGTCAATGAAAGCAAAAATTCAATAGAATGAAAAAAATTACATCAGATGTAATTTTCAATGTAATAATTGTCTATTTTTATTTGACTTGATTTATGAAGTATTACATTTCCTTTCTTACTCTGTAGCACTTTACTTGAGATTGAGTCCCACAATCTAGTCTACTGTAAGCTCCTTGGAGAACAGAAAATTACGTTATCAGGGCTTAATTTTCGTGCACAGCTTGCCACAGTGGCTAGCTCTCCTTAGAAGAGAAGCTGAGTTATTTGTTCCTGCAAAGCGTGCTGCTGATAATAAGATTAGAGGTGATGCATGCTCATATTTTCACCATTACCAATAAAGCCCAGCTCCCATGTGTTTGACTGTTCAAATCTTCACAGTGATCTGCTTTATAAAATGCCGGGCGCCCAGGAGTTTCCATAGAAATCAGCGGAAACAGTACTCAGCAGTTTTCAAAATAGGTTTTGAAATCAGAATAATCATATAATCTAGTGTTTTTCATCCTGTTGGCTCCATAAAACATATTTAGATGCCTACATAAATTTTTAGAGACTTTCTTATAGACAGCTGTATCTTAAAAGAAATTAACATTGTCCCTGTTTTTTAGTATTGGCACTATTAAATACTGCTATAATGTCCAAGGGACATTTTAAAATTTTTAGCTATATTTCTTGGGGGTGGCATTAGAATCATAGAATCACAGAATGGTTAGAGTTGGAAGAGACCTTAAAGATCATCTAGTTCCAACCCCCCTGATTAATTGACTTTTGCATCATTTGAGTTGTGAGTTTCACATAATCAAAACAGTATAAATTTGCCTCTATTTTTGAGTTTTTATCTTGTTACTTGAATACAATGGTCAAAAACTGCTCGCCAGAGGTTAAATACTGTTTTTATAAGATGTCAGGAGTTTTGAAAAAGTTTGTTGCAAAGAAAAGAACACACAACGTACAACATACAGTGACAAACTTTTTTTCAATAATTTACAGTAGACCCATCACCTTGGGTGAAATAGTAAACACTCGATGAGAACTAAATAATTTTATTTTGTTTTATTTTATTTTATTTTGTTTTGTTTTATTTTATTTTATTTTATTTTATTTTATTTTATTTTATTTTATTTTATTTTATTTTATTTTATTTTATTTTATTTTATTTTATGTGCCCATATATCATTGCATCATAGCTATTGTAAAGTCACTGAAATAGTCTATTTGGGGACCATCAAATGCGTGTCAGTGAATACTGTGAGAAGGAGATTAGCCAAATTTCTGCCAGGAATGGTTTAGGCTGAGGTGATCTAAGGAGGGGAACAAGGTAGATATAGGAAGAAATGGTCACCTGAAGTCCAATTCTTCTTTCAATGTATTTTAATAGAGGGAAACAGAACTGCTTTTGAATACCATGCTGACGTATGCTGTTTCTTACATATCCCCCTCTATATATGAGACTCTTTACTCCTCCATAGTGAAGGGAAAAGGCAGATGGCTTCAGAGAGAACTTTAGATTAATGTTTTAATCCCCAGCTGGTAAGAACTGGCATTTACAGTTGGAGCTGGTGGCAAGGATTAGCGTATAGGACCACACAGATGATTGCAGAAGTGCCTACAAAACGTATTAATTGATATTCCCACCTGCTCTCCATCCATTTCGCTATCGCACTGTCGATACGCACCTTTGCCTCTTGTCTCTGGCACAGATTATATTGACAATTCATATTCTTCTGCCCCTAGTTCCTCTGATGAGCAAGCACTGAATAAAGTTGTGCTGTTGGTCTACAAAAGGGATTTGACTGCGGTGAATGTGCCAGATGCAGATCAGTCACCAAGACCTGATTGTCCTAAGCAAGCACACTCTGTGGAAAATAGCTTCTTAACTCTGCTCAGCTTAGTGGACACACATGTAAACAAAAAACTAGGGGAATTATTCGGACAGGGAATTATGTCCCAGGGTATAACTCAGCTGCAGGCAAAACCTATCAATTTTAAAAAATGCTTAAATTCTGAAGTGTGGTAGACACTGTCTGGTGTTTCCAAGGATATTTTGACACATTTTTAGATGCCTGAGGTTTCCGAAAGGTCCAGTCCAGCAAAGGATTTCTCAAAGTACCTTGCCAAGAGTTAGTACTATCAGCTCTCCCATAAAACACAGATGTGTCTGTTTTCTTTCCGGTGTCGCCCCCTCTGCCCTCAGGTTGCTCAACCAGGACACGAGAGGTGTAGGTTCAACCAGGCACAACCTCCAGGCATTTAAAAACAATTTGCAGGAGAATTCATGAATCAGCAAACCAGAGCTTTGGCTTAGAGCAGGGACGCTTCCGTTCCTTCCTGCTGAACTCCTGCTCCTGAGCAGAAGGGAATGAGGAATTCAAGCGTCCAGGAAAATAGAGCAAAAGGGACTCAGCAGCTGAACAAGTTATAAAAGTCTGAGATCAGGGAGTTCTGAGAGTCTGCTTCTGTTCCTAGGACTGTTTGAATTTTTCTGCTAAATTGAAATGATGTGGGGAACAAGGAAGATAAGCACTGGCTAAGACCAATCATATGTTGAGCCAGAAGAATTTTCTCCAACTTAGCAGTTACAGTAGATTCCACACCACAGATAAATATCTGAGCTTTTGTGAGATTATCTGACTGAAAAGTCTTTTGTGAATATAGCTGGTGGAATGCACTAAAGGTGTGGTGTCAGCGTCTAAGGAAGGCAAAGCAAAATATTTCAACTTGTGTCTGATTCAAGAACTAAACTAAATTTTGGAAAGCTCTGTAGGGTGGTGGAGGTTCTTAAAGGCGGTGGAGGTTCTTAAGGGCGGTGGAGGGTCATAGAGGTAGACGCAACAGTTTTCTGAGTAAGGTGTATGCATGGATACCACCACACAATTTATGCATCATACCTGCAAATCTAAATCAAGATCCAAATCCAATCACCGCAGCAGTAGCTTGCTCAGTCCCTAACCAGAAACCTCTAGTTATGATTCAGTCTTCCCACTCAGGATGGCATATCTTACATACCGGTCACAGTAACCATATCCTCCTTCGGTATGCTATTTTATTTTTTTTTTTAGTTATTATTACTATTTTTTAAATAACAATGAAAAATAATCTTGTCTGGTCTGTCTCTAGATTTAATTAATGCTGACATCCCCCACCTCTGAATAGCCATTCCTCTAAAATTGTCCCAGCCATATCGAAGCTCCAGCTCTCTTGCTTTTAGGAACATTAGAAAATCTCTCCCTAATTGGTCATATGCTGTCTTTTAAAGGTCATACCCATGATTCTTCTTATTCACTTGAGAGCAATTCTTTTAAAGGGCAGGCCTGGGTACAGATTTATAATCATATTCCTATATTGTTGCTGGATGGAAAATAAGAAAAAACATAAGCAATTCTATAGGGAAGTCGGCTGTCATAAGATTTCCAATCCATAAGACTTTCAACTGGATTCCAGCAAGTTTTGCAGAAAAGAATGCAAACCTTTTTCTCCACGCTGTGAAACTTTGGACATTTATGTCTAGGCACAGGAATTCACTTTTATAAAAGTGATATTACATCCCAGGACTGACTTCTTATCTGTCAATCAAGAAGTTCCTTTAATAATATTTGAAAATACCAAAGGGCATTTATTTATCCTTTGAAAGAAGTAATTTAGGTCTCAGCAGGTAATTTGAATATGTCACTAGTTTAACTAAGCAAGGATTAGCAAATTAAAATGTAATTAGGGTTTTTTTGCATAATTTGTCAAAATTATATGCTTTGTGTGAGTGACAGGTGGGTGGTAAAGCTTTTCAACACAAAGTGTATTCCGAAAGTTTCTCTGACTTTGTAGGGACTTCAGTGGAAAAATAACTATTTATTTCATTATTTGATTTTAGTGAATAGGGGTCTATCACAAACTCCTGGTTAATGTAGAGGAATTAGACAATGGTTTATAGTGTTTGTCCAAGCTGTAAGACAATTTATTTTTCTTTTTCATAAACTCCAGGAGCACTTTAGGATCCTATCCAGAAAAGCTTAGAGTCTCATCAGGCTAGACAGCTTGTCAGATAAACAACAAAAGAAACGCAATTACCATTTTACTAGTGGAAAACCATAGCCCAGAGGGATTATGTGACTTGTTCAGAGTCACGTAACAAAAACCAGGAGATGGAACTGGATTTTCTGCGTCTCAAAACAGCTCCTTCACTGCAGTCAATGCCTTCAAACTCACCTCAGACTGGCTTTCTCCCAATCACTGCAACATATCCAGGTTCATGTCGCATTGAAAATTATGCAAAGAGGTGATTTAGGCTGTGTAACCTGAAAAAGTGCATGCAGTATTAAGAAGATACAGATTTGTAATTTTGTATATTAATCCCATGGAACATCAAAATAACGGAGCATCGGAGAAATGTTTTGGTAAAACTTACATGAATTGTCTATATTTGGTTACCCTTCATAGAAACTGCTTTGTCTTATAGATTTGTGTTTTCTATTTCATATGCTGACACAAGATATTGTAAAAATCTCTGTGAGACAGTCAAAAGAAGGTTCCGCAGTCCTGTTAGTCACACAGCCTTAGAGCATTTCCTACACTGTATAACAACATGATGCAGGGTACTTCTGCAGAGGCCTCCTCAATTTCGCTGATGAACTTCCACGCACATGAACTTCCAGCATTAACAGTGTCTGCTCACTAGTCAGCTGAGCCACTGGAATATGAAGGTATACTTGGAATCAGGGTACTTAAAGCATGAAAAGTTGAACGCACTGCAAAGTGGTCCAGGGAGGTAAAAGTAAAACAATCATCTTTTTTTGAAATACATGATATTATTTTAATACCTAAACTAGATTTCCTAATCCAGGAACCCACCTTTGACCCTAAATGTCAATATAGAGTAAATAGCTCAGACTCATACATAGGTTTTTGCCGATCAAAGTATGAGAAGGTTCCAAGAAGTGTTTGCAATGTGGATATAGGGTATCAGGAAAATGCCTTGTATATGGCTAGAAGTAAGATTTAGATTTACACAGACTAGAAGCATGAGACATCTCCTAAAATAGCTATTCACTTGCTAAGGGTTCCACTGAGGCTTGAAGCATGACAGAGTGCCATTATAAATAAGCTGTTGTCTGCTCGGCTTTGGATGATAAATTCAGGTGCTGCAATGCTTTGCCTTTTGCAATACATCATTTTCTTAAAGCATGCGGTGGTTTGGGCAAAACTGCTCAGGTACTAAAAATTCACAGAAGGACAATTAGCAGAAGTAGGACAATTGGTTCTCATAGGGGACTTCAATCACCCTGATATCTACTGGGAAGGCTACACGGCTAGGCATGTACAGTCCAGAAAGTTCCTCTAGTATCATGATATTTTTTTGACTCAGGTGGTGGAGGAGCTGACAAGGAGAGTTGTACTACTGGACCTAGTACTGATCAACAAAGAGGGACTGGTGGAAGACATTAAGGTTGGGGGCAGCCTCAGCTGTAGTGATCATGAAAAGACCGAGTTCAGGATTATGAGGAGTAGGCATAAAATGACAAGTAGGGTTGCAACCTTGGACATCAGGAGGGCCAACTTTGATCTCTTCAAGAAACTGCTTGGAGAAATCCCATGGGTTAGGTCTCTAGAGGGTAGGGGGGCTCAAGAGAGCTGGTTGATATTCAAGTATCACTTCCTCCAAGCTCAGGATTGGTGCATCCCTAAGAGCAAGAAATCAGGCAAGGGAAGCAGGAAACCTGCATGGTTGAGCAGGGAGCTTCTGAAAAATCTCAGTGGAAGAAGGAAGTTTACACTAAGTGGAAGAAGGGACTGACCACTTGGGAAGATTACAAGAATGCTGCCAGAGTATGCAGGGACGAAACAAGGAAAACCAAGGCCTCCTTGGAATTAAGTCTGGCAAGGGATGTCAAGGTCACAGGAAGGGTTTCTTCAAGTACATTGGAGGCAAAAGGAAAACTAGAGAAAATGTAGGCCCACTGTTGAATGAGACAGGGACCATGGTGACAGATGATGCAGAGAAGGTGGAATTACTGAATGCCTTCTTTGCTTCAGTCTTTACTGCTCAGGCCAGCCCTCAGAAGTCCCAGACTTGACAGGTAACGGAGAAAGTCTGGAGGAAGGAGGACTTTCCTTTGATTGAGCAGGATCAAGTTAGAGATCAGTTAAGTAAACTGGACATCCACAAATCCATGGGTCCTGATGGGATGCACCTGCAAGTGCTGAGGAAGCTGGCAGAAGTCATTGCTGGGCTGCTCTCCATCATCTTTGAAAGGTCCTGGAGAACAAGCGAGGTGCCTTAAGACTGGAGGAAAGCCAATGTCGCTCCAGTCTTCAAAAAGGGCAAGAAGGAAAACCTGGGAAACTACAGGCCAGTGAGCCTTACCTCCATCCCTGGAAAGATGATGGAACAGCTCGTTCTGGGCATCATCTCAAAGCATCTGGAGGAAAAGAAGGTTATCAGAAGTAGCCAACATGGATTCACCAAGGAGAAGTCATGTCTGACTAATCTGATAGCCTTCTACGATGGCGTGAGTGGAAAGATAGATGAGGGGAGGGCAGTGCATGTTGTCTACCTTGACTTCAGCAAGGCTTTTGACACCGTCTCCCACAGCATCCTCATAGGCAAGCTTAGGAAGTGTGGGTTGGATGAATGGACGGTGGGGTGGATTGAAAACTGGCTGGCAGATAGAGCTCAGAGGGTTGTGATTAGTGGCACAGAGTCTAGTTGGAGGTCTGTGACAAGGGGTGTTCCCCAGGGGTCAGTACTGGGGCCAGTCCTGTTCAACACATTCATCAATGACCTGGGTGAAGGGATAGAGTGTACCATCAGGAAGTTGCTGATGACACAAAACTGGGAGGGGTGGCTGACACACCAGAAGGCTGTGCTGCCATTCAGTGTGACCTGGACAGGCTGCAGAGTTGGGCAGAGAGAAACGTCATGAAGTTCAACAAGGGCAAGTGTAAGGTCCTGCACCTGGGGAGGAATAACCCCATGCACCAGTACAGGTTAGGGACTGACCTGCTGGAAAGCAGCTCTGTGGAAAGGGACCTGGGAGTCCTGGGGGACAACAGGATGACCATGAGCCAGCAATGTGCCCTTGTGACCAAGAAGGCCAATGGCATCCTGGGGTGCATCAAGAGGAGTGTGGCAAACAGGTTGCAGGAAGTTCTCTTCCCCCTCTGTTCTGCCCTGGTGAGGCCACGTCTGGAGTCCTGTGTCCAGTTCTGGGCTCCCCAGTTCAAGAAGAACAGGGAACTGCTGGAGAGGGTACAGCAGAGGGCTACAAAGATAATTAGGGGGCTGGGACATCTTTCTGATGAGGAAAGGCTGAGGGACTTGGGTCTTTTGAGTCTGGAGAGGAGAAGATTCAGAGGGGATCTCATCAATGCTTATAAATACTTAAAGGGAGGGTGCCAGGAGGATGGGACCAGTCTTTTTGCAGTGGTGCCCAGTGATAGGACAAGAGGTAATGGGCACAAACTGTAACATAGGAAGTTCCATGTAAACATGAGGAGGAACTTCTTGACTGTGAGAGTGGCAGAGCACTGGAAGAGGCTGCCCAGAGAGGTGGTGGAGTCTTTGACTCTGGAGACATTCCAAACCCACCTGGATGCCATCCTGTGCAACGTGCTGTAGGTGACCCTGCTCTGGCAGGGGGGTTGGACTAGATGATCTCCAGAGGTTCCTTCCAACCCTGGTGATTCTGTGACCTTAAAGATGATATAGTTCAAAACCCCCTGCCAAATATGATCAATACTGGCTAACAGGCAACAGATAATATGCCAAAGGCAGGCATGTGCCACAATCCACTTGCAGGTCTCCGAAGGTACCAAGAGGCATGTTGCTAAAAATAAGTCAATTGTTATTGTTTGTCTCCTTGGATGGCCAAAAGCTTTTGTTAAACCTCCCATTAATGATTCCTATAGAAACTTAGCTTCTGTAAGACAGGAAGAAATTGATCTTCTAAATTAATATAAATAGGTGAAAGTACAGGAAGCAGAGTTTAGGAATAGATTATCAGTTTTGAGAATGTAGGAGAGATTATCACTGAAGTCACACAGGGACTAGAGCTTGCTAGAACGCTAGAAACTTGTGCTAGTAACCTATACTGGTTGACATCTTCATAAATTACCTAGGAAACACGTTAATAATGAGGTAATAAAGCTTGTTGATCAAACTAAGCCATTTAGAGCAATAAAACTGTAAAACTCATTGAGAAGAACTACAGAAAAATGTCATGATAGTGAGAGTGCCATTCATCTGACCAAATCTGTGCATCTGCAGTGCACGGAGGCCTTTGCTCCCTTTTTATAATCAGTGGAAGGAAACAGGTACTTTTACATAGTGACTTATCTCACTGTAACGCAGGGTGGGATAAATTATCCCTTAAAAATACATTATAAAGGGAGCCAAAGGCAAAGAGCTCAGATGTCACCAGCTGAATCTCAGCTTGAAAGACTAGGACATAGAATGTCAGATGAAATTTGATATAACTATTTACAAAGAAGGGTGTGGGATAAACAATCCTAACTTTGCACACAAAATATGGAGTATCAACTAGCTATTACCACTCTGGAAAAAGATCTTAAAATTATAGTCCATAATGCCATGGGATGCCATTTTAGTGCTCAAGAGCAATCAAACCAAATCAGACGTCAATAATTAACAAAGGATAGAGAACGTAGCAGAAATCATCATGCCACTGTGTAACCTTAGCAACTTGAGTATTGTCTTTGTTTATGCTCCTTTCTTTCCAGGACGTGTAGTTTAGAAATAGAAAATATTCAGAGAAGGTGACAGACATGATCAAAGCTACAGAATGAGACCAGGAGTCTGTGGTCTGAAAAAGAGGGTGGCAGGGACTGTAATAGTAACCTATCATATAGACATTAGCATAAAAAAAGTGAAAAGGCAGTGACCATTCACTGTAATTTTTTTACTATGCGCCCAGGTACATGAAATTAAATGACTAGAAGGAAAAGTGTAAGAGAAACAAAGGGAACAGCTTTTTCACTCAGCCGGAGTTAAGGTAGAGAGTCTGTTGCTGAAGAAGACTGTGGACTTTGAACATTTCTATCAATTCAAAGAGCAATGAGAAAAATTATTTGGGAAAAAAAAAGACACAAGTGCTGCTAAAAACATAAATACCCTTCTTACTCTTGCCCTGGAAATCTGTAAGATGCAGAATTCAGGTTGCTGGGAGGATAAAGTGGAGGAATTGTACCTGTGTACCCTGGTATTATATTTAGTCATTTTTTCCAGGCCACTGCCATAGACAGTGCACTAGAACTAAATGAACTATAGTCTGACTTAGTAAACCTTTTCTCACATTTTAATGTAAATTTTTTTGACCTATTATTTCCTATTACATTTTCCAAGGGAGGTATAGGTTAAGTGCATTAACAGAGACTTGCCTTTTATAGTTATTTTTTCATAAACTGAGATGCAATAGGGCAATGATTTGGCATTAAAATATAAAGATTAATTCTGTCAATAGTATGGATGATGTATATAACCAAAGGTGAAAAATAAGATGGTTGTAAAAGTGTTGTCTTTATAAATTTTAAGAGATGCAAAAGAAGTAGTGGCCATTATGTATTCCGAGATTCAAACTTTTCTTTGAAGCTGTCCTAGAAATATTTTGATTTGCCCACAGTACTGATACAGTATGTTACATAACAAGCCTCATATCCTAACGAGCCAGGTTTCATCTATTCCTCCTGAAATCCAAGGGTTCTGAAAGAGCACAGCATCTGGCAAGATCAGGCTAAAAGATAAGTTGCCGTTGGCAACTTGCTTTGGTTGAGAGTGATTTGAAGACGAATTCTGCTCTAATGTGAGCACTTAATGAATTCTGTAGATCCCATAAGGTTTACTAAAGCTGTAGAGGTTAATATCATATTGCTTGCTAGAAGTGTTTTTGTGTACATCTTGCACTTCACATCACTGACTAACTCCATGATGAAATGTTTCCATTTGCTAGAACATTTCTTTACTGACCAGACAAGAGATCACATACTAAGGTGTCTTCCCTTGCTGCTCTTCTCCTGGCAGGGGGGATTGGATGGAGATAAATCCCCGTCTCTCCTGCTGCCAGAGATTGTATTCCCCACAGGTTGACAGAAATCTGTGCAGAGCCCCCAGAAGTGATATGCACTTAAAACTGACCCTTGTCACGTGCAGGGCAGCAGTCAGGCATCACGATGGTCTTGCCATGGAGGGAGCAGCACTAATGGGTTGAGATATCAACTCAGTAGGCAAAGAGCATTCAACGTGAACAGGAGCAGAAAGGAGCAGATAAAGGAAAGGAATCTGTATTCTGTTTATTGAACATTGTGCTTCCTCCAGAGTAACAGCAACGTCTTTTCGTTTTAATTTTTTCCATTTGAGTTTGATCACAGCCCGTGCAGATGTTGTTTCATGCTTCAGGTGTTTAAACCGACTAATTTTAAGAGTGTCCATGGGGCATGCATCTTTTAACACTCTGAGCAGCTTTTCACACTTCTGCTCTCTGTAGGCTTTGGGAAATATTGCTTTACACTTGAAGACACTTTTGTTAAGTGGCCTGGAAGCAGGAATTCTGTCCTGTCATTTTAGCAAATTTAGACTTAAGCTGAAAATAAGGAAGCCTTGAGAAAGTTAGTTTTTCCCATTTTATAAACCTATGAAAAATTTCCTCTCTGGTTAGTTAACATGAACAACATGGACAACTCACAACTGAACTGTATATGTTAAAAGCCCTTTCAGCAAATTGCATTTATGGAAGCAATTACCTCAGTGAAAGGAAATAAAAGCATTCTCAGGACACAGTCAGAAGAAACTAAGACTCCTACACTGAAACAAAACAGAGTTGGACTAAATTTTCTGAGCATATGGAAGAATCCAAATAAATTTCAGTGGTGGTCTTAACTAAAAATAATATATACCATACTGGTAATAATTATACATATAAAAAATAGTCCAGAGGAAATCTCAAATGAGGGGAGATAATCAATTTGAGGTCAGAAAATGACTGATACATGGCTGGAGACTGATCTGGCGGTGATTTAAACAGCAACTCTGAAGTTGAGTGTTGTTCTCAAAGGTGCTGGTAGTTGAGTTTGCTGGACGTACTGTTTATATATGAATCCAATCTATCAGGGGAATAAAGGATCAACAACTTAAAAGTCAACAGCTGCTGGTAGGAAAGAGAAAGTGGAATCAACTTTTAATTTCTCTTTTCAGTCTTAAATTTCTATGTGCTTCTGCTTGGGAAATTCACTTGCACCAAACCTTCAAAATAAGCAAGTACTTCTGCTTTGGGTTGCAGCTTTAGACATGCAGAGCCTGATTTTCAGGCTTGTGGACTCTGCTGCTGTCATTGATTTCATGGCCTGTGGGGCCCATAGCCCATATTATTGATCCAAATCTCGGTATTCCTCACAATGACTTACACCTCCTGAAGGATTGCTTAAGACTCCATTAATTCCCACACTCATTCTTAAAAATCTCTAATGAAGAAAGTTTCATGATGTTGTCATATTGGCTATCCATTAGTTCAATATAGCCCTTTATTTCCTGTAAAAAAACCAATATTTTTTCCTCTTTTTCTCTTTTGGAACATGGAGAACAATTAATTCCTCTCTTCAGCAGAAAAACAGCGGACTTAAAGTAAGATCACTTTCTCTTTACTTTTCAGGAAAAAAAGAAATACAACTCACTTCAATGTTTCCCTTTAGGTCGTGTTTTCTGATTTGCTGATCATTGGTGGTTTCCTCTGCCTTCTCTATTACTTGTTTACATCTATTAAGGTATATTTCCCAATATTTGACACAGTATTAAGTGCCAACTGAAGCAGAATAATTACTTTAGATGTCTCTGACATTCCTATAAATTTATTCTTAAATATAGTGCAGTTTATTTGCAAAGGTATCCCATTAAATAAGAGAACAATAATTACCTTTGATCTCCTGACATTCCTATGAATAGATCTGTACCTACAATTCATCTTTTTTGCAATGATATCACATTAAATTAAGCTATAACGATATTTTAGTTTGGCTGAAGAATTTTGAAGTGGATCTCCAGGCATTTCCGTTTATCATGGGGTTTTTTTATCATCAGAGAGTGGTCTCCGAGTAGACATACTGAATTCTTTTAGGATGAAACTCACTTGGAAGCTGTGCCCAGGAGCACGTGTGAGCTCAAGTACTTCAGCTACTACCTGGCTTTAAGATCACAGGAAGGACCAGTTTAGCCGTAATCTGAATGTACTGCCTCCTGGAAAAACTTTTTGTGTTGATTCTGTGTTTTCAACATCTTTCCTCTATAAAAAATCCTTTATTCTGGGCTGCACTACTTGCTAATGTAAATGTAGCTATTTTGGACTTTCATTTGTTTCAGGCTTATAGGCACATTTGTATCAGCATCCTCTCCAACCTGAAGCTCTTATGGGGATCCAAGTTTAAGCGCCTTAGTGTTACAACGCAGATTGGTGGCAGAATGGAGAACTGAACGCAAATACCTCAAATCATAAACCACTAGCTCGTTCTACCCTCTGCCCCAGTAGCAAAGATGGTTTTTTGTTTTGTTTTTTTTTTTTTCTTCCCCCAATGCTCCCAGATGAAATCAAGTAGGCTTATACCATATGATGATCTGCTATTGCAGGGGATACGCCTCAATAAACATAGGTTTTTCCTACTACCTTTATTGAATGCTTGCTTAATGCTGAGAACTTCCCCTCCCCTCCATTTTTCATTACTGTATGAGTAATTTTGATGGACTTTCTGTATCGGGAGACCAAGATTCAGCACCCGCAAGTGTTATTTCAAATAATATTTTAGTCAAGAATCTTCCATATACAGCTGTAGTTGTACCGGACCAATTTTTTATTAGTCAGGTACCATTAGGCTATTGCAACAGTAATCTGATTTTACAATATAATATAAGCTGGAGGAAAAGAAACATTAAGTGCTATTTGTCAAGAAGAGTGATCTTTATTAGATCTGACCTTTCTCTAAGCCAACAGAATAAAAAGGGAAGTGTCGTTTTTATACTTGCAAAGATTAGTTTTGCTTACAGTAAGCAAAAGATGAGTCTCTCGGGGGGCTTAAAATTCTCATTGGAAATAACTGAATCTCATTACCAAGCAAGCACTATGAAGCTCTTATGATTTGCCCCAATCAACTATTAAAAGCCTGTTCCTGCTCAGAGCACTACCTTTCCAACCTCTGCTGCTACATAGTACAGTACTACTGAATTGACCTTTTATGAAGTCTTAAAGCACCATGTAATTAACATTTTCTATGTACAGAGTTAAGACTTAATGCAACTGTGAGGTTAAATGTCAATATGTTCTTTGCAACCATTTTTTATACTATGGTTCTTGACTTCAGATGTTAATGATACATTTTCTGTACCCATTTTGTTGTAAAAAAAAAATAAATTGCAACTTTGTACTGCAGTGCACAACACGGTCCAATTTCACTCTTTGAGCAACCCCAGTCAATGAAGAATAGCTCTGAAATGCAAAGCAATAAACTGTGTTGGAGATTACTTTACGATCCTGATCCAAAATCCGTTGAAGTGGATGGAAATGTATTGTACTCGAGGCTGCATGGTTTCTACATCTCTCGTTCTGTACAGTTTCACTGTAACATCCAGGGCAGCTCTGTGTAAGACTTCTAGATGGTCATCAAAATCTTTTTGCAAGACCAGTAGTTGATTTGCACACCCCTGAACCAGAGTGATTACGCTAGAAATAGGCAGGCATAAATAGCAATTTCACCGGTGGTTGAGAAGTCTTATTCAAGGGATGAGTAAGTATTGTTTTCCCTGTGTCTTAGTGATACTTGCAATTCAGAGAAGAGAATCTCCCATTTCTAACTTCAGGTTTTTCCATTTGCAATTCAAGATCTTTCATTGACTGTTGGATTTCTAGATACAAATGGGTTTTCTCATATATTTACCCAAGCACTCTGAATTCAACGAGGAAGAAGCTGCAGTATTTCAGACACTGTACGAGTTGCTTCCTCTTGCGTACCACAGAAGCTGAATGTATTTCTTGATCGAATTAGACCCATAAATATTAGCTCCTAAATTGCAGTTACTATTGTGTTGCAATGTCATATCAAATTAACAAACTCCTAGCACCCAGACTGTAATCTACCTAAGTTGACATGCACTGTGTTTAATAGATAATTAATTCTAATTAAGACAATTAAGAAAGATCATGTTTCTAGGGCAATTTCGCATTTAGGTTTTTAAATGCCATTGACTAATACATTTAAAGCAATTCTGAAATCCATACATAACTGGATGAGCTCTGGAATTTATGAAAGCCACAGCCCTATCTTATCAGCTGGTTCATCTCATACCTTTTATGATGTATACCAGCGATTTTCATTCGCATCTCACTGTAAAAAACCCTCACCGTGCTGCAGAGCTTCTCAGACCAGAGCCAAAACCAGGTTTTCATATGCATCAGGACAGCAATAGAAAGTGTATATATCACTCGGGAGCAGTGAGTTGTTATAAGGAACTATTTACAGCCAGCTAGGAGGCAACAGGCTATAGGCCAGAAAGTGATGTCTAGACGATAATCTGCTGAGTCCTCTTGACTCCAAAGAATAAAGTGAGCTTCTGGGGAGAAAAGGAAAAAAAAAAAAAAAAAAAAAAAAAAAAAGAAAAGGAAAGGAAACAGATTTCTGCAACAGCTAGAAAGGAAATGTTAAATTGCACGGAAATTGTTCTTCAAACATTGTCTAGCCCATGCTGCCACAACATATGAAAAGGCCAATTGCTTCAAAATCTATCCTTTCAGGTTTTCAGGGAAAATGTCTTTTATTACAACCAGCGGTGGAGAAGTGCTTTTGGGAATCTTTACAATACCAGTAGTCACACACCTGTCTCCAGCACATGATTCGGGTCCCAGCAGACAATTATAAAGTATTAGAGAATGTAAATTATATCTAATACATTGCTTACAGGCTTCTGGAAGCTGCAGTAAATTATTCCTGAGTTAGACGACTTTGGACATTCAGCACTGTGTATGAGACAGAATGCAACTGTGTCACGTAAGAGGGATCCTTAGAAAAAAATCTGACCCATGCCCTTATTTCTCTGCCTTTCAGAGACATGTACCTCCAATTTGCAGCTTAGCACTTTCTTCTGACATTGAATATGCTATATTTAATGATTTGGCTAGTAATCTGTATATTACCTGTGCATTTCTCTCTCTTCTATACCAAGAATCATGGCTATGGGGTGAGCTAGAGAACATTAAGGACATAGGCCTTCTGGAGCCCCCAACATGAGAAGGACATGGAGCTGTTGGACAGGGTCCAGAGGAAGGCCACAAAGATGATCGGAGAGTTAGAGCACCTCTTTTATGAGGACAGGCTGAGAGTTGGGGTTGTTCAGCCTGGAGAAGACAAGGCTCCGGGGAGACCTTATAGCCCCTACCAGTATCTGAAAGGGGCCTACAAGAAATATGGAAAGGGACTTTTTACAAGGGGTTGTAGAGATGGAATGAGGGGTAATGGCTTCAAACTGGAAGAGGGGAGATTTAGATGAGATCTCAGGAAGAAATTTTTCACTCTGAGGGTGGTGAGGCACTGGAACAGGTTGCCCAGGGAAGTTGTGGATGCCCCATCCCTGGAGGTGTTGAAGGTCAGGTTGGATGGGGCTTTGAGGAACCTGGTCTAGTAGGAGGTGTCCTTGCCCATGGCAGGGGAGTTTGGAGCTAGATGATCTTTAAGGTCCTTTCCAACACAAACCATCCTATGATTCTATGATTCTATAACATGATATTTTAGGCCAAAATCTGGGGATATTTTCCAGTGCTACCTGAAGGATCTGATGGAGAATTCAGCTGCATTAGTGCAAAACACTGAGTTTAATTAATAATTGGAGAATTACTTTCCATTCTTCCCTGACTCCATTCCCCAAGGCTGAGCTGTGGCTTTTACATTCAGGCTAAATTCATTCAGGCAAAAGTTAAATACCAGGCCCTCCTAAGCCAGGTGACAATGGTGAGGTTAGAAATTCTGAGTTAGGGGACATCTGCTAACTTTCACCGTAAAATGGCAGTGTCCAGAAGGGGCAGTTACACAAAAATGAAGAGTGCTCTTGAGGCAAAGATGAATGCTGCATCCTTAGATGCAATGTAAAGGAAGTTTCTCAATAACAGCAGAAATAAGATTCTGAATTTCTGGAAATTTTGGGGTTTGGTTTGGTTTGATTTGTTTTAAGCAAGCAAAAAGTGTTCGTAATAACGACGTAATTCAAAGAAATTCTTTAAAGTCCAAAGGAAACAAAAATCTTCTTCAACCATTTATATCTATTGCACTTTCTCAGAAGAGACATAGGAATATAATTTAACCTTCTAGCAGTTAAGAAAAGTGTATGAACAGAAAGTGCCTATAAGCATATGATTTGCATACATAAGCACAGTATTTATAGACATCCCAAGGTCAGGCTGCAGAGCAGACTCAGAGCCAGGTCAGATGTAACATAGGTGCAGCCAAGGAAGCTCCCAACAGAGACTATAGTCCGGCCCTTTTGTATTCCCATCTACCTACTGAAGATTTGAACCTTTACCTAAGTTATCCCATAAACTCTTCCAATTGTTCACCCAGAAAACAAACTTTATTCTCAGAACCATTTTGCTTTAGGATCACATTGCATCAACACAAACAAAGGAGCGTTCTTCTTCCTTCTGTGCTCCTGAAGGAAAACTGCTGTATTGTGCCTTATTCTCTTTATTAATTTAATGGAAATCTTCAAGACCTTCTTTAGAATGTCACTAATTCCTGATTTGAATATGAATTATAAATGACTAATAAATCTGTTGGAAGTTAACTTAAAAACCCGACTTGATATAAGTATCCCAGAAGACAAACAAGAAAGCCAGGCAGGGAAAAATTATACCAAACATTATCTCTGACAGAGCAATTTTCATCTCTACATGTGAAAATGCATTACAAAGGAAGTTAATTATCATTATTACCACTTTCCTTTCAGATTGGTAAGCTTAGTCAGAAAGAGATTATATAACTCAACAGAGATCCAAGCTGAAAAGTGAGGGAACGAACCTGTATCTCTCTGAATACCTGCCTGTTTGTTTGTAACGCAGCCAGCCATGAAATAACAGGAAAAGATTTAAGGCAATGGAAATGTAGCAATCAGCACATCCCAGCAAACGTGTCAAAATATGTCCAAAGTGGCCACCTTTTGTTAGACCTCTCCATTTTTCCGAGGTCTGAAGTGCCAGCTGAAAGAGGAGGACATGAGGGTCAGTTTACGGTGTTGTATTTGGACCAGCTTTTGATAAAACTGTGCAGATAATATTCAGCAATGGCATAAAAAGAGCTGGTCTTGGAATAAAAAATTCCTATGGTGTGATAAGAGTACATTACTTATTTTCTTTGTATTATATATAGCTTCCCTTTTTATTTGATTTGGAATGTGGAAAACATTCTTGATTATAATTTTAAATCAGTTGTTGCATATCTCTAATTTCATCTGCACAATTGCATGGTGTTGCATACCTTAAAAGATCAAAAGCTACATATAAAGATGAAACCTATTGGCTTTTTTCCTGCAAGTTCAGCAGTAATACCTTTTCTCGATGCTGTTCTTCAGCCAAAAGAATTGTTTCTTCTGATATTAATAGCACCCAATAACCCAAACCCACAGGTACAGGTGATATTAGAAACTGCAGATTCCAAAAACAACCTGGTTCTGTACATTTAGGTTGCCTCCTTTACTTTTATCTGCCTTTTATAGACTGGGAATTGTTCATAGTCTAGTTACAAAGGCAGCTTTCCTTCCGCAAAGCCATGGAATGCTGTAGTCTTCAATCTAAAAACTCTCGGAAACCATTCAGCGAGAACTGTAGTAACAGGTTTTTTTCCACAAAAGTGTGATTTCAATAAAAATTTTAGAATTAAGCATCAACTTGCAAGTAGCTATTGATGATGTCTGTGCAGGTTTGCCTGTGAGCAGAGAGGCACCGTGGAAGAGTTTCATTAAGCACAATTTTCTGTCTTACTAGATCTCTTTAGAAGAAATCTCTTTGCTTCACTTGGTGTCCCTTCCTGAGGGACTTTTCTCTCTAGCTTTCTTTCCTTCTTTCTCTGGTTTCCTTCCTCATCCTTTTTGCCTGTTTTTCACATCTTTTCTGTCCCACCATTTTCTCCTCCTCCCATTCACCTCACTGATGTTTTTTTATTAACCTCATACCGCATGGACTGTCAGATGGCGCGTTACCACTGCAGGCCGCATTATCAAAACAATAGCAATGCTCTGATCTTTGTTTTCTGTAAAAACTTGTAAAAAAAAAAGAGTAGAAAGAGTTTTCACGTTCTGAGGGAATCAAAACACTCTGTAAACTCTGATTGTCATTGCTTGTGTTCTCTGGTGTTTATGTCTGCTGATACTGATAATATTTGTAAATAACACAAGATCCCATTGCAGATTCAGATCTTAGTACGATCCTGGAATTGTTCGCTGTGTGAGCGTGAACGTTCTATCTTCATGAGTGCCATGGAGATCACTTGGGCTCCTGATCTTCTCACTACACCCTTATAATCCAGACATTATTTGAAAAGTTAATGAAAAATTATCAAAATACTCACCTTAGCTGATGACAAGAAGCAGAACAGCTCGAGCTCACATCACATCAGCTGAACATCCAGCTACTTTCATCATCAAGCTAAAACTAAGCTTTACTTGATCCTCTGGTAAGAACATTTATAAGCTCCTTAAACATTCTGAGGTGTACAATAAAGTATGATTTTGTGAAAGGCACTTTCCTAATTGTGTCTAACTCTGAATCGAGCAGCTTACGACGCATTCAGTAATGACCTCTGGTTATCAATAAACTGTTCTTGTGAGCAAGGACTTTGATTAGAAGGCCTTATTATGGGCGGAAACATTCAGTGTTGAGAGCAACTCAGGTTTTAGAAACAAGCACTACAAAAGGTAACAATCTATAGAAGTTACATTTTTCAAGAATTAACAAGAAGCAGCTCTTTTCTTTCATTGTCTTTCTCTGCCTTGACCCAGGTACATACAAGTTTGGTGGTTTGCCCTCTGATGGTGTCAGCAGCTAGCACTTCAAGAATAACCTGTGGAATTAGTGCACTCCTGCAGCCCCCCTACCAGCACGTCCTACAGGTCATCCAAAATAAGAGGAATTTTGAGGGTTTTTTAACTCAGTTTTATTCCAGAGCTTATCCTGTAGCTCTTCAAAGACCAAATTAGGAAAAAACCCTACTTAAATAAAAAAAGCCATGTCATTCACCAATTTAACATTGGGAAAGTTTTAAGTTGGGATGAAATTATACCTGTCTATAAGCTTCTTTTTTTCTCATTTTTTTCCATGGTTATGATCCTGTTTAGTTTTTTTGTTTGGTGCCTTTTTATTTCTCAACCCCAGTTTTCATCACAGTCCCTAACACACCGCTTCTCTGCCTGTGAGATACGCAGCACTGAAGTTTGGTCATAAAATGGAGCGAAGACGGAGCTTCAAGCTCCTGTAGCCCTAAGGGATTTCCTTCACTGGTACTTTGACTTCACACCAGCGCTGGCCCCATTTCCAGTGAGTCACTTGTGCAGCGCTGCCTCTGGGTGGATGTTCCCACCTAAGAAATGAAGTACGTCAAAAATAGGTTGCACTGGGGAGAAATATTGGAAACATCTTCATGAAGATATTTTGTTGAAAAATACGTTCTCATAGAGTCTAGCTGCCACTAGCTAACGTTTATGGGGCATATATCTGCTGTAAAGAAGGGAGCACGCAACGGCGACAGAAGAACAGTGACATGGTATTGAAGAATTTGGGATAAAAGTGGATGTTTGTTGCTTTTAAAAGGCAAGATAATCACTTAAAGGATATCTAAGTTAATTAAATGCACCATGTGGGAGAAAAATTCACCACAAGGAAAACCATATGGATAATTATAAATGAGATTCAAATAGTAATTATAGTAATAGAAGTTCACTCAAAACTCACGATCAGTTTTATTGAGCCTATGTGAAGAAGAAACACAGGCTGCAGTTTTAGAAGATGATAGCATTGGCAGCAAAGCTACCGCAAGAAGTTCACAACCCCAGTCCAACCCTCACTGTTCGCTGCTTCTAATTTGCTCATCTCAGTGAGGCAGTTAACCACAAACCCACAAACAGCTGTACTAGCACGAGGGAGAGCAAGTCAAACGGCATCGTAGGAAGACAGGACTAGAAATATCCTAAGCTGCCTTTGTACGCCAAGCAAGCCTCTTGTGAAACCATAGGCTTTGCTGTGAAACCTCCATTGCTGAGGGACATGGTTTAGTGGTGGTTTTGGCAGTGTTAGGTTGATGGTTGGACTCGATGATCTTAAAGGTCTCTTCCAACCTAGGGGATTCTGTGATTCTATGATTCTATCCTAAAGGCAGATCCATAGAGGAATTTCTGACATGGTGATAAAATTGTCTTTACTGATACCTCTTGGCCGCCTGCATCCTGATGTGAAGCACGTAATGTTGAATTAGCTCGGCATCTCAGAGTCACATTCAGAAAAGCCAAATGTTGAACCGGAAGGGCGTATGATAAACTCCGCATTTCACTGTCCCTTGAGCACATCCTGGGGTTCTGATACGTGTACTGGGTCTGCCTGAGAGAGAGTTAATTTTCTGCATAGCAGCCTGTATGGTGCTGTGTTTTGGATTTGTGACCAAAACGATATCCCACACCACATGACATTGTGTTCAGCAATAAAAGCTGAAGGAAGGAAGAGGAAGGTGGGGGGGATGTTTGGAGTTACGGCACTTGTCTTCCCAAGTAACTGTTACACATGATGGAACCCTCCTCTCCTGGAAATGGCGGAACAACTGCCTGCTGATAGGGACAGCGAATGAATTCCTTAGTTTGCTTTGCTTTAGGTATTGAACTGTCTTTACCTTAACTCACAGGTTTTCTCACTTTTACCCTTCTGATCTTCTCCTCACCCCACTGGGACAGAGCAAGCTGTTCTGTGGGGCTTAGCTGCCTACTGGCATTAACCCACAACATTAACTAGGACCACAAAGATGATCAGAGGGCTGGAGCACCTCTCCTATGAGGACAGGCTGAGAGAGTTGGGGTTGTTCAGCCTGGAGAAGAGAAGGCTCCGGGGAGACCTTATAGTAGCTTTCCAGTACCTAAAGGGTGCCTACAGGAAAGCTGGGGAGGGACTTTTCACAAGGGCATGTAGTTTTAGGACGAGGGGTAATGGTTTCAAACTGGAAGAGGGGAGATTTAGATGAGATATTAGGAAGAAATTTTTCACTCTGGGAGTGGTGAGGCACTGGAACAGGTTGCCCAGGGAAGCTGTGGAGGCCCCATCCCTGGAGGTGTACAAGGCCAGGTTGGATGGGGCTTTGAGCAACCAGGTCTAGTGGGAGGTGTCCTTGTCCATGGCAGGGAGTTTGGAACTAGATGATCTTCACGGTCCCTTCTAACCCAAACCATTCTATGATTCTATGATTACGTCAGATTAATTTACTCAGGACTCTATTCTCTCTGAAGAGTGCCCTAATCATTGATCATGGTCCCTCTTCCAATCTCTCTCTGCCTTCTGGTCCGGTTAATCTTGAATTAATTTACTGATAAGAAGCATTTCAGAAAAAAACAGAGTTTCTCCACTCTGTTTTGTTCACGTACTCCGTGCCTCTACCTGATTACTCAAACTCTCTGTTTGCAAAAGGACTCATAGACAAGTTCCTCTGAACAGTGATCTTCCACAGCAAGTGCAGTCTTGTGTGAGAAGACCTGGGCAGGAACTTTGAAACTTTCAGACTGAAAAAGACAGAACGCTTTCCTGCAAAGCAACCATTTTATAAAGGAGGACACCATATTATTTTTTTGATATTTTCACGTGACAGTAGACTTTGTACTATGCCTTGCAGAGAGCTTAGGCCTTCCAGGGATGAGGTTAGATTAGCTTTGGTAACCTTCCTCCAAGACTCCTCATGCAAGGGAGTGCCTCAGCTAGGTTCTCCATATGGGCTAAGTTTGGCTGTAATCATTCACTTCTTTACCCCATTAAACCAGCAGATACCCACAGAAAGCTAGATAAGCACAAATGAACAGAGAGAGGTGCCTGCTGGCTGCGGGTGTAGGGTCTACTAGCTCACATGTAGGCATCTATAAGGACAATAATCACCTTAGGCTCTCATACAGCCCAAAGATGTAATGAATAATTTGTCACATCCTAAATAGGTGTTTAAAAGACACCAGGTGAAAAATATTTTTTAAATTCTTCCTAAACTTGAGGCAGAATAATAGGCTGCATTAATATCCTTTTTTTCTGATCTGGCCTCAACTTCGGGCTATTGAAGGCTGTAGTTTGTAACATTCGGAGGACATTTTTATATATGTCACTGATCACCATTAAAAAGAGCTCCAACACAAACCTACTTAAAATTTGGAGGTACTTTAATTCCCGATAATGGACTACATTTGATGAGCATCTGCATTTTACTTACTGACAGGATCAAATTATTTGGCTGAACTTTATGCAAAGCCATATTTGGTGGCTTGTTTTAAGGGCCTTACGCAGAACAGCATTTAAGCTTTAAAGAACTGAAGGCCTTCTTTAATGTCCCCAGGACTTCAGTTTACAGCCTGCTGAACTGTTGGCTTAAGCCGTGACGCTTTTCTGAACTGCAGGCTCAAATCCAATTGCTCCTTGAGGGTCCACATCTCCCTCATGCAATGTGTCAGCACTCCTGTTCAAAATCAGCTACAGCTTGGTCTACAGTACCGAGGGCGATATTCACCCCTTGTATGACAGTCATGAATCATATTTATTGTGCACTGGTATAAATAGCAAGGTAAATGTCTCATTATCAGACGAATCTGAAACACGTTTTTTAATATCTATTAATACACTAGATCTTTGTATCTTGTGCAAAACCAGCATGGCACTAGCTCACACGCAACATTCAAACCTCACTGTTTTATTATTTGACCGGTATATGAAGTTATATTTGTAACCCACTCTCTTTCATCTGTATACAGTCATCAAGAGAAGAATATCTGAGACTCATGTGGGAGTTATGTTTTTCTCCACCAGAAATTTTAAAAGCAAATATTTCTCATAGACAGTAAAATGGAAACAAAACAAGAACTTCTAAACACTTTTATAGACAAAGCAGCTATGCAGAATTTTCTGAAAAAAATGGCACTGAAAATTCCCTAGTAAACTTCAAAGCAAGCCAAGATTTGTATGTGAAGTTCTCCCTTTATTTTAGTGCAACAGGGTCAGAGTGTCAAGATACTCTGTCACATGTTCTGAACATCCAGAGAACATTTCACAGGTTGGAAGATAGGGAGGTTAATGGTTTCTGATAAGGTGTTAATACAGTGTGATGAGATTTTGTTTCTGTTTGTTTTTTTTTTTTTCCAATCTAGCTCAAAGAAAAAACACATAAAATGTACAGTTTGTATCTTAACCAACTCATTACTGTTGAGATGTTTTGATGAGAGAAGCTAGCTCTTTGATTTTTCAAAAACTACTGACATTATTAAGACAATCTCTCCACTGTTTTCCTCTTACCATTTCCTTGAGTCATGACTACTTTTCATTTATGTCATTTTGTATTTCATTTCATTACCGAACCATAGGTATTAAAGGGGATATTGCCAACAACTCACCTGTGTCTTGATCTGGGTACTCTCAGAATCTCTCAATTTCTGTGCAAAGATCCCAAGTGACAGAGACACTTCCACCTTCTCTTAGAGTCTCTGCCAGTGACTCCTTATCATCACCTTTAGAAAATGCACTTTATTTATAGTCTGGTTTTATACAGCTTTTAACTCCCAAACACGGGATTGGGTAATCCTTCAGTCTCTTAAAGGACTTCTGTTGTCTTCTCTGAACACCAGCCTGTGGAACCGACATGTTATCTACTGTGTCAATAAGGCTTTTATTTGGACAGTTCTTTTCATCTAGCTTATCAAAGTTTTATATTTATGGTGTTATTTAAATACCTGCTGGTGATAAAGAGAAATGGTGGCTTGATCACGGCTAGTAAAAGACTACCTGAGGACAATACTTTTTATAGCAAAGTTTTTTTTTAATCCGAGAAAGAGAAGACATAAGAAGATCCAGAAGGTGAAAACTGAAACTATGTAAGCTAATTTGAGGCTAGAAATAAGCAAGAAAATTTACCACTAAAATAATTAATAAAAGCACATCCTGCATTTTCCAGCACTTGGGATCACAACTGAATACCTACTTCAACACATGGAAGTGCACTTTGCTAAACTATGAGCTTGAAACAGGAATGATTGGATGGGCATCTGTTCCTGTGGAAGTAAGTTCAATAAACAGGCCAACCCATTTTGATCTCCAGTTGTTTAAAGAAAAGAACTATGATAAAGAGGATAAAACTGGATGGCAATGTAACCTACAAATAACTTTGTCCCAATTTTAATTTGTCAAATTTGTTTTTTTTCTTTTCCCAATAAAACGAGCATCTCTAGTCATAAAATGACCAAAGAGAGAAATAAGCAACATCCTTTTATGGTATAATTCATTTTGAGCTGGTTTGTTAAATTACATGCGTCTGGATAGCTACTGGTAATCCCATATGTCTGTTATGGGAATTGCAATATTGACTTTATTTTTTTTACAGCAATAACGATGAAAGCTTAAAATTTAAAAAAACCTGAATACTATTTCAGATTGGAGAACACCTCACTGTGAACTTTGTGAGGGAGATTTTGTCCCAGTTTTGGGAAGGCTGGTGGAAAAAAAGAGATAAGGAAAAGCTCTGTAGAACATTTCTCTTTGATAGATACGTTTTGTAGAATTACTGAAAGTGTACATGCTACTGAATCAAACAAGGGTTCAAGAAATCCACAGTAACTTATGTTCAGTCTGATGGGCTTGCTTGGAAGAGGAAACAGTCTGTAGTTGTTTCTACACAATTCTGTCAATTTAGATTTATTTAGTCCCTTCTCAGTTCATTTCACTAAAGGAACCTCAGAAGAGCTGCCATCCAGTGCTGCTGAGGTCTATGGTTCTTAGAAAAGAAAGTTTGTTTTGACGTCTGAGGGTAGAGAGACCACGGTGCTGCTGTAGCTTCTACATGTTGCTAACATACATCTTGAGAGCTCACAGGAGTGTGAGGTCCCAAGCTAAACTATACAGAACATCAAACCAGAGCCATCTGGGGTATGTAAGACAGATCTGCAGATTCATTCCCATTACGGTTTTCAATTTGATTGAAGCATTAACCTTCTGATATCTCCTCCTGTTTGTATCCACACAAGCATGAAAAGGGTACGCTGGCCACATTATTTCACACTAGTTTCCATTAATGTTCCTTAAAAGTTTCATACACTACGATTGAATAGACAGAGGCATCCAAAACTGGCACCCGGGCCGGTGTGAAACAGAGGAGAAGAACAAAACTTAACACTCCATCCCACAAAGTAGGATTTACCAGGACTATCCAGCTTTTCTCATCTCCAGAAGAGAGTTATAGTCTTGTGAAAAGCTATGTCAAAAATGTATTATATACGGACGTAACTTTTAACTTTACAGGCAAGTTTAAGATTACATATACCCTAAGGAAATTAGTGTGGAAATTGCTCATTTACAGAAGCGATATTTGATTACAGACCTTGAGTTTTACATTCTGCTGATATCCAGCATCAGCCAGGTGAGAAAGCACATCTTTAAATTATTAAAATGTGTTCTGTCGTGATCAGCGCCGACATAAACAGCTCTTAAAATAAACAACCAATAACTTGTTTAAAAGGACTAAAATCTTCAGTCAGCCAATTCTCTTGCTTTGGACCTCTTGAGTTAACTTGATGTGATAAACCGGGGTGGGATGTTGTTGCACAGAACAAAGAGTGCAGGTCCCTAGGCGGTGATTCATCTCACTTATTCATTATGAAACAGTTTAAAGAAATGAAAGATCACCGAACTCTGCACGTCATCTATCTCAGTTCACCTCTCAAGAGGATAATAATTACCAGTTCATATTTATCTTGCCTTCATGTGATATGAAAACTCCAGTGGTTTAGGGGAGATCAGAGATTCAGGCAGGAATCCTTCTTTGAATGAAAAATCTCATTTTACAAACACCGAGGAAAAGATATTACATAAAAACTCTGCTATTATACTGACATTAAAAACTCCCAAAACATAGAATTTATTGCATAAATATGCCTAAATGAAAGGTATTTTGGAGGGAATTTCTTCCCCAGTGTTAGTAAACTCAGAGTTAACACATGAGAACCATTTCTCATGGCAAGATAAAAAAAATATTCCTGAAGTGTCGGATTCTCCCCTCCCTCTGATCAATCCCTCTCTCTAAATGTAACACTTGATTTCACAGGTAAAACTAGTTTAAAGTTTTTAAAATTTTCAAGGTTTTCAGAAGAATGGGAAACTTTCCAAAAGTTGCAAATAACAACTGAAAGTAATCATATTACTATGAGTTCACTTTAGTTTTATATACTCCAAAGTTTTCTAGGCACTTGGAATAGCAGGTTTTGAAATCACAGTAATAAATATTGAAGGGGAAAATATTGAAAAAAACAAGCCTACCACAGGAAAGGAAAGAAATAATCTCACAAACCGCCAGTTCAAGATTTGAAAATAAAAATGACAATACCAAATCTGCACTATGAATTTGCTTCTGAATAAACTTACACCAAAGTGAATCAAGAGGAAATCCAAAGGAGAATGTTTAACGTACAAAGACATAGAGAAGGAACTATTTCATCTGAGTTTCTGAAACAGAATTTATGATATGATAACCTCTTCGTTATAAATAACTGCTTTCTTCTCTTCCATATTAAAATAGCTGATTTCTTTCCTGATTCACTCAGCTCGGAAGTTTGTGTATGTAAACACAGATTTATGCATGTGTTTTCTGAAAATAGCTAATAGAAGGACTAATGCTAATTTGAAATGCCATTGCCTCTCTTCCTGTATTTTTGCCATTGTTGAAACATCACAATATAATCTAGTTATTCAATAGCCTTTTTGTAAAGAATTGCATACATTGGAGCCTTTACCATACAGATAATCTACCTGCTGGAACTGGAAAGCTAAGGGATTTCTTTGATGCAAAGACAAACTCCACTTGCAGAAAGAGAAGAGAGAATTGCTGAAACTATTAAATTTGTGAAATGTTTTTAGTAGACAATCTGATTTCTGATTCAATCTCTGCCAAAAAAAAGGATTGGGGTTTTTTTTTTCCCTTTTCCTAGACAACCTTGTACACTTTTCATTTCTAACTAAAACCACAATCTCTTTGCTTTCCTATTACTACTTCACGGTTCCATATCTTAATTTGCTAACCATATGCTCCTCTGATCAGATCAACAGATGTTTCTTCTCTTGAGCTCAGCCTGCAAATATCTCAGCAGTGTCAAAAGAGTTGTATGGCATAAACACTAACTAAACTAAACATGTAATAGAAACAAATAAAAACTTTATCAGTCAAATTCCTAGCTTATTTTTATTATCATTTCATAGCTATCATTAATCGGATCAAAAACATAACGGTGGCTGCAGAATTTGAAATTCTCTTTGTTCTCAGCATCAGTGCATCAGAATTCATCTTTGGGACGTGATACTGTTTATTATCTCAGGCGCTTTAAAAACAAAAAACCCTGCAGCGTTTCTTAACAGGTGAGTGGCCAGAGTCAGGCTCAGCGCACTCCCTGGGGCTGCTCTTTTTTGCATCATTTCTGACCTTGCATACTAGGCCTGTCACATCTTTCTTATCTCTATCAACACGCTAAAGTATGTATTTAACATTTCAACCCTCTTTCCCTCCACCCCGTTTTATTCCCTTTGAGCTAACAATCTGTATGTAGCGGTAGGAGCTGGTGAAAGAAGTTCACTGCATTATTTAGTTTTGCTTGCTTTGTCTGAGCACTGGAGAGAATACTGATGTTCATGGCTGTCTTATTCATACTGCTATTTCTTAAGTCATATCTCTTCACGTACGTATTTTAGTTGGTGACTCTGTCCTTGGGGATTTTTAAGTAACATTGTTTTCCAAAATGCTGTTCTTTTTTAGGCAAACAGCAAATGAGCCTAAGAAACAGTAGTTCATATATTTACCTGCAAATGAAGAAAAGGATGATGGATGATATGGACCTTCAAACATCTTTACTTTTGTCTTGAGATACTGACATGCGGTAAGAAACATCTTATCCCAAATTCACTGAGGCTTTGAATTTTATTTCTTTGCATTTTGGACACACGTGTATTGATGGTCCTATGCTACGCATTCTCACTTCAAGAAAGCCATATTTACTTCTATTTCTAGAAACACTCTGATCCTTGAGACCTTGAGGGGTGAATTACTGACAATATGTTTATGTCTAAGATTCTCTGGAAGACTGAATTCTCCAGCTGCTATAAGGGATGCTGAGTCCCTTTCATCACCTGTCTCATAACCTGCCAGGTACACTTGAACATAAGCTATATTGTTCTGTCAGGGTCCTTTTAATTACTTCTAAGGTCCTACCTGCAGCTCTGTTTACTTTAAAATGTGCATGGCAGACAGCAAAGTTGACCTCAAAAATGCCACGTATCACAATGCTTTAATCTATGCCATAGTCCTGGCATAAAAAGTAAGGTTATTCTAATATATCCAGAATCTAGCCTCAAATATATTTGGCTTTCTTTAATAGTCCAGGAAGGTTATAACGGGGTGGAGGGGAAGGAAAAAAAGGCAGCTGGACATTGATGAATGCAGAGGAGGACGACTAAGTAATGTTCCTTAGAACTAGGTAGAAATAATAGTTATTAAAAGCAGAGACACCTTATTCACCTCATTCAGCAGCGATCCTGCTGCCTTCATTCCCATTTGAATGCCCCTTCTCTAAGTACCTATAGCACAACATAGGTTGGGTTTATGCCAGCCTTTTCCTGGTCATTTAGCTGCTGAGTTAGCCATATCTGCACCGAAAAACAAGCTAACCCACCAGTAAACAATTCTCTCTCTCTCCTAATTATCTGTTGTTGTGGTTTTTTTGTTGTTGTTTAGTTGTGTGTTGTTGGGTTTTTTTTTCTTTTAAACTCTATTATTGAGACAAACACAAATGAAGCTGCCATTATTTGGTCATTGAGAACCAAGCAGATGGTAGATAACTATGTTAAATCAATGATACTAATTTAAGGGATCATCTTGTCAGCAAAAAAACTTGGCAAAGGCTCTGTTTGAGTCAGAACATGCCCTTCAAATCCTGATGTACATCTGACATTTTTCATTGGTCAGGAGTCGAAGGCATCCTGCTCTGTCTGGGGAAAACCAATGGTGTATGCCAACAGATCATTTCATATATCTTTCCTAAACTTCTAGCAATTCTAAGTCTCAAGAAAAAACTCTTCTGCTGGGTCACTAACTTATTTAACTGGCTGTTGTGGTAGGCTGAGAACAGTTGAGCTGAAGAAAGAAGTCTGAAAATCTTCATGAAAAGGCACTTTGTTCCTGTACCTCTAGGCACAGAGCAAAATAGAGCTTTGATCAATAATTAAGGATATAGGAATAGATTTGGTAGAAGTAATAAACAGCATTCATGTGAAAGGTGCTGCACGAGATATTGTTCTTTCTTTTTGGAGTCATCAATGGCCACATACTTTCTTCCTCATTCATGAGATGTACATCGATAATCAACCCACTCATGAAAAGAAAACAACAAAGCCCAATATACAGTTAAATACACAATATGTCTCCTATCATAAAAGATTGCACTTTGCTAGGAAGAGAAACCATCAGCGAGCTCAGAAATGACAAATACAATTCAGTTTATTCACAGTGAGATGAGCAGTTCACTTTTGGCAGTTTCAGGTTATTGAACTGAAGAAAATGGACACAGTTCCTTTCAAAGCTAAGAAATGCTCTTTGACAGGTGATTAATATGACGATCAAAAAAAGCACATTAAAAAAAAAAACACAAAAATTGGGATTGAATGGGTCAAAACTTTTATGTTACTTCTAACCCTGTAAGTCAAGGGTCAGACCTTGCAGTCCACTGGGATTTAGATGGGTGACAAAGATTTAAAGTGAATAACAATGAAAAACAATGGGGGAAGGTTTGGTCAGCATGAGATTCCTTCGACAAGTATAACGTTTTCTATAACCTTAGTTTCACGGTCGAGCTTTTTTAGTGTAATTAACTTTCTATACTAAATGTCGAGGAATTCCCAGACCATGTGTGGTAGAAATACATTTTGATAAAATGCTGCTTCACCTCATAATCAGAAACAATTGAGGGCAACTGTTCTAATACACAGGGGCTCACACATATTGAATACCCCAAATATAAATAAACACAAATAAGAAATTTTAAACTATTTTTGGTTTTCTTCTGAGTCTCTTGAAAGATTATAATATATACTTCTTTAGGGGTAGAAATTGAAGCTTTTTAATGATAATTTGATATCCTGTTATGAGTATTTCAGCTCTTTAATGACTTGACCGCAATGTCATTAATGCTAACTAAAATAGATCCCTCTAGCATTTTATTTATTAGCTGGAGATTGAAAATAAGATCAAAAGGATGATGCCGACTGACACACTGGGTAATTGACCCTAATAAGTACTGCTATATATTATCCACCAGCACCTACATGTGATAACAAAACTGACTTTTTTGTTTACTTATTTTTGTTATTGCCTGGGTCTTCATCTTCTGATGTTCACTCACTCTACGGCTTGACCATAATCCAACTGCTCAACGACTGAGTTACCTGCATCCTGTTAACTAGCATCTCAGTTCACCTCTGCTGGGCTCTGAGACTGAAACACTAACGACAAGAAGAGAGACTCACACAAGCGTCTATTACTATACTACAAGACAAATAACAAGATAAGAAAGCCGAAGGCAAATACACAGAGAGAAAATTATAGAACTATTGATACAGCTGGAACCTTACCTGAAGGCAAAAGACTGATAGTAATGTATTTTGTTCCTATAGACAGTTTTAGAGAGGTTAAGTAATTTTGTATACAATAATGACACATTCTCACCCAGTACCATGAGTCAACAGGAGGGCACCTTACAGACTGGGATGGGGGAGTTCACTACCTATAGGGGTGGCACACTTGTGGGGGGCTGGAAAAAGTCTTTGGCTTGTACAAGAATTATCATAGGGTATTTAGGAGAGCAATCAGAGGTGGGGGAAGAGAGGGAGCAAGGTAAGCAAATGTCGGGAAATAGAGGGAGAAGAGGGATAAGGGCTGGTTGCATATGAACTGGCTGCTAGTCGGGGTGTTTGTCTGTCCATGCCCTGCAGCTGCTAGGTGCAGTCATCCTGTCTTCTCACTGAACTCGATTTCTAGCTATTTTCTTGGGCGAAGGTCTCTCTATCCTGCCTGCGTGCATGTATACGGGGCTCTGAGTGCCAGCAAATGGGGTGAGACCGGGGATCATAAGGGCCCATGTGTATGTTGTGCCAACTGGAACGACTGGAGCATGTGTACATCACGTGGGTGCATATGTCAGTGGGTGATGGCCAGCAAACATCAAGCCAGATTAACCAACAAATAGGACTAGGCGCTTGGGAGCCAAGGGTTGAGGTGGCCATAAGCCTGGACTGGATACAGGAGGTTATAAGCTGGCTACTGGAAGGGTCACAGACTATGACTGTGGTGCCTGAGGGCCAAATGGGAGACCTGTTTACATGCTCATGTCCCTGTGCACGAGGCAACTGGAGAAAAGAAGACCCAGGGAAAACTACTTTATAGGCTTACCTAAGGTAATTTACTGGAGAGGTCCACAGCACACACACGTGTGGGTGTGAGCGAAGGGCTCTCTACCAGCAGCTGGACTGGAGCTGCAGCCTCAGCAGCTGATCTGTTCAGGTGCCAGCAGCTGAGGAGACTGGGACCTAAGGGCAGCCACTGGACTGACAAAGGGTCAGCTGCTGGGGAGGAACCACATCGTACCTAAGTATGTACATGGATTACAAAATCAGAGAATCACAGAATGACAGGGGTTGGAAGGGACCTCTGGAGATCATCTAGTCCAACCCCCCTGCCAGAGCAGGGACACCTAGAGGAGGCTGGACAGGAACGCATCCAGGCAGGTATTGAATACCTCCAGAGAAGGAGACTCCACCACCTCTCTGGGCAGCCTGTTCCAGTGCTCTGGCACCCTCCAAGTAAAGAAGATCTTCCTCATGTTGACACAGAATTTCCTGTGTTCCAGTTTGTGCCCATTGCCCCTTGTCCTGTCACTGCGCACCACTGAAAAGAGTCTGCTCCATCCTCTTGACACCCGCCCTTTAGATATTGATAAGCATTGATGACATCAATGTTTGTATATAGATACATTTCCCACCAACAGACCTTCATCCTGTTGAGCCAGATGAAGGACAGGATGAGACTGTTGATGTTTGTGTGAGTGCTGAGTGTTTGCTCGTGTGCCTGGTCGTGTGTATGTGTGCATATGTGTATTATAAACACAGTTTTCTGTGTGCACCTATAGGGGATATAGGCTCAGCATGACTCCTGGCTAGAGCTGAGAACAGGGAGCTGTGGCATCCTCACATCTGCTGGTCTTCCAGATTTCACAATTGCTAATATAGTCTGACTCATCCAGAGCTACAAAACAGATTTAGAAAAGAATATAGGACAATATCAAAACCTGTATTCCATTATTCACTAGGCTTTTTTTCGTCCTTATATAACATGGATGTTTAAGCTCCGGATGGTTTAGACAATTATTAGTTCTCTGAGAGTGGAGATGTTTCTATACAAAATGGCTATAGAAAACAGATGTTGATAGTTCTTGGAGCCCTGTAGCCCCATAGTACAGCCCTTCTGCTCTTCAGAACAGACCATAAGCTTTGTGCTGAGCTTGCAAGACCTCAGGACTGAGACTTGTCAGGCTTGCTCTGACTGAACTTTTGCCAGCCTGCTTGAGCTTCGCTTCGCTTGGTTTAGCTGTGACAGCAACTTCTCTAATAGATCAGGTGTCTGTCTATATGTAATTTGTAATATTTTTTTTTATCCTTGTATGGTACAACTATAGTTGGCTACAAGATGGTTAGGGGGCTGGAACATCTCCCTTATGAGGAAAGGCTGAGGGACTTGGATCTGTTTAGTCTGGAGAAGAGAAGACTCAGAGGGGATCTCATCAATGCTTATACATATTTAAAGGAAGGATGGGACCAGTCTTTTTTCAGTGGTGCCCAGTGACAGGACAAGGGGTAACGGGCACAAACTTGACCATAGGAAGTTCCATCTAAACATGAGGAGGAACTTCTTTCCTTTGAGGGTGGCAGAGCACTGGAAGAGGCTGCCCAGAGAGGTGATGGAGTCTCCGACTCTGGAGACTCCTCCTGGACGCCATCCTGTGCAACCTGCTGTAGGTGACCCTGCTCTGGCAGGAGGGTTGGACTAGATGCTCTTCAGAGGTCCCTTCCAACCTCGATGATTCTGTGATTCTATATAAACAGAAATAACAACCAGTTATTCCATATAGAATGAGATATTTATGACTCTAACACAATGATGTGCTGTAGAGAAACACAAGCCTGGTGGGAGAGCAGAGGCCTTGAGAAGGGGAGACACAGGACATGGACGGCACAGAGGATTACAGGCAGGGGATGATACGAGGTGGGGCACGGGCTGGCATTACAGGCAGCTCACCCATGGTCAATTAAAAAAATACAGACCTGTACCTGGACAAAACCGGGTTTAGGGGTAACAAAGAGAATGAGGTCATATTTGTCATAGGTACCACACGCAGTAAATTTGGCTGTAATGTGGAACTACAGACAAATGAAGAACTTGGTGTAAAAGCATGTTAGCAAACATCTGAAAATGGACCCCAGTTGTTTCCTAGGGCAAGGAAGAGAAAACCATCAACATGAACATTGTATTCCTCTTGGTGAAGGACTCCAGGTACTGACGATTAAACAACCACCACCAGAGTGAAACTGCCAACCCTGGGACCCAGAGGAGCAGGAGAAGGGTGAGCACAACACCAGGACAAGGGGTAGAGAATAAGTGTGTGTGTAACAGTTATAACTGCATAATTCCTTCTTTTTCTGTCACATTTAGATCTCAATAAATAACAACTCTTGGATTTGACTGCTGAGATTTCATTTATACAAACAGTAAAATCTTGGTTTTATGCATATATAAAAAAGGTGTGCTTACTCTTTTCCCATAAACAAGATTTTGAGTGTAAATTCTCACATGAAGGTTACTGAAATTACTGAATTATACTGGCTGTAATGAAATCTGTATTGTGCCCAAAACAATAACGCATGATTTCCAAAAAACTGAACCAAAAAATGAAAGAAAATTAATCTTTTAAAAGCCCTGCGAGACATACAATAGTAACTACAGAAGCACTCTAAGAGCAGTATTTCTTATGTGGTGCATCGCTGGTTTTAAATTTGATCTAGAGGCAACATTTTCAAGTCAACTTTAACTAGGCATCAATTTTATACACATAATTTTGTAGACACAAATAACCACAGACACATTTTATGCTTGCTGTGATACAAGGAACCAAAATCAAATGAGTAGCTCATGTAAAGCATAGCAAAAAGAATACTAATATAAATGGAAAAGACAGTAACCAGTGGGCCATGGATAACCACAGGTTTAGCTCATTTGGACCTTTTAACAGTGCGTACTTTCACCTGCAGACAAAAGCTGTCTGTGTTTTGCTCACACTTTTGAAAATAACTGTCAGTGGCAGGAAATTTAAGTCACCAGTCCTTATTTGAAATGCAGGGACTAATCATGTGCACACTCCCCATCTATTGTAACACAAAGTAAAAAAAAAGGGTAAGTGAAACACAGAAGGCAGTGATAATTTCTTTAGACAAATATATTTCAATTCATATTACAGTTCTTTAAGGGCATACTAAACGGAGTTATTCAGGCTTAGCTGAAGGTTGGTAACATTTTGTGAAAAGAGGAAATTGCTTCGTTGAATGCCCCTGCTTGATCGCTTGTCCCCATCTGATCATGTCCTTACTATTTGTTACCAGTTAATAGGTCTCCATGTAAGTGCCAGAAACAGATTTGCTCGTCCCAAAAACTGATTCCCTCATCTCAAAACAGCCCACCTATTCAGTCCCAATCAAGGATACTTTTTTTTTTTTTGTGTGTGTGTGTGTGAGGACATTATCTGAGGAAAGAAGAAGTGGTTTAGGGACTTGGTTGATTTGTTTGTGTAAACATGGGCATCTTGTGCCATTTGACATCCTCTTGCTGCCAGCTGTCACTTAGGGGATGTGGAAAGGGTCTTCCCTAAATCCCATATTTTGTCTGCCAGCCCTTGTGAATGCCTCAGATACACCAGGATACCTCTTAAAGTACCCAAAAATGTCATTATGTACCTCTGTTTAGGCACCTAAATTACTCCCACGTGGTCTTAAATCACTTGAAGTGGGAATGAATGACAACTGATACTGTCAGAGTAAAGCTTTTGGAAAATTATTGTTTCTGGACCTGAATCCTGATTGGGTTCTCAGCTACAACTCCATGCATTAGGAAAGATGCCAGTGAAATCACCAAAATTATGTCAATGAGGCCAGGATCATACCTTGGAAATCTAAAAAAACCCTATTTTCAGGATGTTTTCCATCATCTGCTTCAGTTTTCGTGTTTCTGAATGTCAGCACATTGCTCTGAATCATAACTCCTTTATATCCTTTCTTCTTGCAAAGCTTTCAAACAAACAGCAGTTCTTTTTTCCTGCTCTCTTTCTCTCCAGAAGTACATCTACATATATTTTCCAAGGCTATTATCTGCCTCTTTGCTTTCAGAGGCCTGTTAATTTTTTATTTTTTTTTTTTGCTATTGAACTTGCTCTCTTTCAAAAGTGGCCTCTGCAGGATATTACACACCAAAAGAAAAAAAGAAAACTCACATCACGTACAGCCACCTGCCAGTAGGAAAAATGCGTGTGTCATCAGCTCACTGAATGCTCTTTATCAGGCAGCTTTTACTACACTAGGTGTTGTCAGTGTCAACAATTCATAACTTGTATGCGGGTGGTCAGGTGAACATAAATATGTTTTCATAGTCCTCCTCTGCAAGCTCAAACGAGTCGCCCTAGATGTGCAGCGTAAGACTGAAATTTCTCCATGGGTGCCTATTCTGCTGTAGTGCTGAGACAAGGGTTAAACAGACATGAGATGCAAGTATCGTGTTCTTTTGTGTGTTATTACTATCAGTGTTGCTCCCATACCTACTCTAATAATCCTCCAAAGTATCCAGGAAAAATCAAGGCTCAGTTTTATACCAGTCTACATATGCAAAATAAGACCAAAGTTTCCAAAGCTTACCCTTGAATAAGGTAAGGGAGAAAAATGTGCGAAAAAGAAATTATTATGAATTCCCTTTATATTCTGCAGTCGGCAACAAAGAATTTGAGAGTTTAAGAATGTGGAAAAAAAAAAAAGTGAAAAAATATATGTGAAATATTTGTGAAAAAACATATGACATGGTTGGGAAATGAACACAGTTCTATCAGTCCTGCATAGATTAAGATGACACAAATCTCATATCCATTACAACAGCCAAAACTGCATTGTTAGATTAAAAAATATTTTATTTTATTTTATTTTATTTTATTTTATTTTATTTTATTTTATTTTTTATATTTTTCTGAATCTCTCAGCAGGAACCTGGACGTGAAAGTTCTCACCCATCTGGTCTAATAACCAAATGTTTCCTCCCTGAGGTATAAACGCTTAAGTTCACTTCTTTATTCTCCATTTTTGCCTGAGGCCATGAACTGTGATAAAGTACATAGCAAAGGGATTTTGTGGTTTTTTTTCAGACTGAAATGAACAGCATATGCACCCTAGTCCACATGGATGGAGTCATGTAAATGTTTATACATTAATCTCATTAGTAACTAACTTGATAGCAAAAGTCATAACAATTTTCAGCAGTGCAAAGTACCTGGAAAAACTGAGTATTGAGCAAAAATGTACCAAACAGAAGACAACTTCATGTATCAGTCAAGTTAACAAAAATAGGCTATTTGTCCTAGTCCCAACTGAAAGCAGCAGTTGATATTCTGCCAAAGTCAACACGGTGGCAACCTTGCTTGAGGCTGACATTGCATTGCTACCTAATCCTTATTTTGTCATCCCTATCCCTTTTCATTCATGAGGTGTCACATTGGAATTATCCTTCCCTAAATCTTTTGCAAAATATTTTGGTGCTATTTATTGAATAACAGTTGATCATTACTGTGAAATTGTGAACTGTGATTGGAAGCGAATCATTATTTTTTTACTTCTTCTGTTTTTCATTCTAGTGATACATGCCTCTCCATATATTTCACAGAATTATAGAATCACCTTTAAGATCATCAAGTCCAGCCATCAACCCAACACTGCCAAAACCACCACTAAACCCTGTCCCTCAGCACCACGTCTACCCGGCTTTTAAATACCTCCAGGGATGGTGATTCCACCACTTCCCTGCGCAGCCTGTTCCAATGCTTGACAACCCTTGCAGTGAAGAAATTTTTTCTAATATCCAATCTAAACCTCCTCTGGTACAACTTGAGGCCTTTTGCTCTCATCCTTTTGCTTGTTACTCGGGAGAAGAGACCAACCCCCACCTCTCTCCTGCTTCATCTCAGGTAGTTGTAGAGAGCGGGAAGATCTTCCCTCAGCCTCCTTTTCTCCAGGCTAAACAACCCCAGGTCCCTCAGCCGCTCCTCAGAAGACTTGTTCTCTAGACCCTTCACCAGGTTTGTTGCCCTTCTCTGGACATGCTCCAGCACCTCAATGTCTTTTTTGTAGTGAGGGGCCCAAAACTGAACACAGTATTGGAGGTGGGGTCCTCACCAGTGCTGAGTACAGGGGGATGATCACTTCCCTACTCCTGCTGGCCACACTATTCCTGATACAAGCCAGGATGCTGTTGGCCTTCTTGGCCACCTGGGCACACCGCTGGCTCATATTCAGCCGACTGTCAACCAAACAGTTGGAAACCGTTGTTCAGGAAATCTTAGCATAATCTCTATTTCATTCCAAAACAAGGAAATGGTTGTTATTTTGACTATCTGTCCTAGAGACTCAAATAAAACTTTTGACTGCTCTGTCAAGATATTCTAAAGAGCCTTGTGGGTAGATGTGCTTCTTTCTAAATGTCATAGTACACCTGGATGGGCCAGATTCTCAGCTGGCACTGGCAACTCTAATCCTCCTGAAATCAAGGAACTTGCATTCATATACACCAACTGGGAATTAGAAAACCAGTCCTTCTAACAGTACGGATTTGAGAGCAGCGACATCAGCTGAAGTAGATACTTTATGTAGCTTAAATAAGTTCTCTCTATTAAAAACATATATTTGCTGATCATATTAAAAATAGTATTTTAGCCTTATCACCAACCTCCTTTAACCAACAACAGGTGAGAGTCCATATTGGATATGAGTCTACCACACAAAAGATTCTTTAAAAAAATCAAAAGTGGTGCACTGTTGTGAGCCAATATATTTCAAGAATAAGTTTGTATGTGCCTTCTCAAGTAATCACCTCAATCTATACGAGAAGCTTGGACTACTTTTTCATTTTTTTCCAATGGATTTTAGGCAAATTCTTCTTTGAGGGGAAAAAATTGCTTATCTCGAAAAGCAGTGCACAAAGTTAGATAGAAAAAGGGTGACAAATGATTTTAATGGCACGGAAGGTGGCTTAGGGACATCTTGTCCCTTGCACTAAGCACGTGCTAAGTGGTTTCAAGTCAGTCACTGTGACCAGGAGAGAAAGTCTGAAGTCAAGAAGGAAAAGAAGGAAATTATATGGTGAGAAAAGTGTCCCAAAAGCACTTGAAAATGACGTAAATTAATGCTGAAAGCTTCAATAATAACCCAAGCCAACATGTCCTTCCACTCAGCTACTCAGAAGAGAGGGGAAGTTTTTGCATTGCCAGGCTGTTTTAAATGTCACATTTCATAATAACAAGGAGGTGCAGGATCTACTGAAAATGCATGAATTACATCCCAGCTGTGTAGAGGAATATGCACTTGTTCTGAATCGCATCCTGCAAGGACTGTATCGTTGGAAAGTGTGCAAAATGCTTAATTTAAGCACAGTTGTGGGGCCTGATCTTTAAAGCCCCTGAATGCTTTGGAGGAAGAGTTTTAAACGTCATGAACTCTGAAGTATGTGCAAACAGAGGAGGGGAAAAGCAGCATCTGCCCCCTGATATCTGTCTAAATATCACAACACAGTGCTGGGCAAAGGTATCCGAGTGGCTCCTGCACAAGCTCAGCCAGAAGAAGCAATAGGATATCGGTGTGATACCTCACCCGGAGAAATTAGAGCCTGTAAAAGTGTTTTGGGACATGGGATTATTTAATGTTGGAGCAGATCCAGAGGAGAGCCACGAAGATGATCACAGGGTTAGAGCACCTCTGCTATCAGGACAGACTGAGAGAGTTGGGGTTGTTCAGCTTGGAGAAGAGAAGGCTGCGGGGAGATCTTATAGCCCCTACCAGTACCTAAAGGGGGCCTACAGGAAAGATGAGGACAGACCCTTTATCAGGGGGTGTAGCAATAGGACAAGGGGTAATGGTTTTAAGCTGGAAGGGGGGAGATTTAGATTAGATATTAGGAAGAAATTTTTCACTCTGAGGGTGGTGAGACACTGGAACAAGTTGCCCAGGGAAGTTGTGGATGCCTCATCCCTGGAAGTGTTCAAGACCAGGTTGAATGAAGTTTTGAGCAACCTGGTCTAGTGGGAGGTGTCCCTGGCCATGGCAGGGGGGTTGGAACTAAATGATCTTTAAAGTCCCTTCCAACTCTAACCATTCTTTGATTCTGTGAATTCAATTAAACTGCCTCTGGCATACCAGCTAGCAAAACAAGATAATTTGTGTTTGGACTAACAATAGTTCTCAGTGTTTTAGTTAGCTCATATTATGTTCAGAGTCCCAAATGCACATTCACTACCAAACTGTACATTAATCTGTCTCAGGCTTTTTCCTGGTTCAAGTGTATTGCCTGTGTCTAGTACCTACAGCATATTACATACAGACAGCTCCAGACTGAAAGAAAACTTACTTTTTTTTTCCAAATATATCTCTAATAAAATAAAACTTGAGTAAAATCATACAAATTATGGGGAAAAAAGATGTTAATATATTCCACAATCTCTGCATAACCTCAGTAAAAAAAAAAAAAGTTTTCATCTGTCAATGGTTTTTGCAGTCTGACATGACACATAGGGCAATGTGAAAGCCCATCTCTACAATCTAAATGGAAAATCTGTAATATCAAAGTCTCATCTGTTATCACCAATAAGCATAGTTCATAAGAAGTTAATGAGAATAAACATGCTCTAAAACAAAAGTGGGAATTCATTTTTCTTTCCCTGATTCAACATCAGAAACCAGTATTGTTAAAGCTCTTCATTTTCTTTATAAATGGAAATAAAAATAACATGATGGAAAACCAAGTTTTAAAAGCATTTATTTTTCATGTTCTCCCGGAACAGTTGGAGGTGAGCCTGGCCTTGAAGAGCTTCTCTGTGGGAAGCACTGTTGGCGAGGATGACCACTGCTGAACCAGACCTGGTGAACTCAGCAAGCACCAAGAACTGTTGATGACTGTTTTGTGAGAACAGATAAAACACAAAACTCAGGGAGGCAATGGTTATCGGTGGCTGGTGAGACGAAGAAGATCAACAAAGAGAGAGGCTGGTACAAAATCAGATCTAATGTCAAAAATAAAATGTTCCATTTATGGAGAACAGATTAATATCCTCAAGAGTTACACTTTTCTGAAGCTGGACAAGAAACTAAAAGTGGACTGAAATTGAAGCAGTGGAAAGTTACAGAATGAGATAGTGGTTTAAAAAAATATAGTGGCAACCCCAAGCAAAAGAGCAGAATTCCTGCTGTTATGAATTGAACCCCAGAGGAAGGGTCACGTTCCTTATACGTTCTGCACAAGGAAGGGCTAGTACAGGTTTATATTAAAATCAGGAGGCAGAAATTCTGCAGTTAAAGTATATTGGTCTCCAGTTGCGTCAGTACAGGAAGAGAACCCTGTCCCATATATTAATGTGCTAATAATATAGCAAATGATCATATCCATTTTTGCAGCAGGAGAGCAGAAACAGTGAAGTTAAGCATCCAAATTCACACCAATAACCATATACAGACTGCCAGTCTCTTAATGGAAAGACCAATCACTTAATCACTTCTCTTGCCTGATTTCCATTTCTCCATATGCCTCACTTTATGACCATAATTAAGTCCCTTGACTTATGTGTATCATCATTTAACCATCCATCATTTAAAATATTTGCCTCACAAAGGCTGTCGGAGACAAACATTCCATGAATCATTAAATACTTTCATTGGAAATCACTCCAAACATGACTATTATTATTAGCTGTATTAATAATAATTAGTAATGGTCATTAGATCAGACATTTGGAGTGCTCATGATTCTTTTCACTAAAAAGCATCTGTCTTTTAGAGAACAACTGTTGAAAGTTAATTGTCAGGTGCTCTTAATGGCATACATTTATACTCAGGTTATAATGGACCATAAAGTGAAGTTCCCTAAGATGCTAAATCTTCAGTCTAAAATGTTACACTTACATAAGCTTTTTATTTCCAACACAAGTTTAAGACAGTAAAAATAAGTGCTTAATAAGTGATAAGCATATAAATGTGTTTCTTGCTTTCTGGAAACCTATAGGAATGTATCACTCATTAAAAGCAAGTCAGTAATGTGTAATAAATGAAGCTCAGGTATTAGATAAATTATAAGAGATATCAAAAAATATGTCCTGAGACATGGGCGTAGAGTGCTGCACAGCGATATAAATACACAGAGGGATTAGAATGTAATTGTCCCATGGAACAGGGCTTATTTTTTTAATATGATTTCCTCTGTCCAAATAAGCTCCAATTTTGCATTGCAGCAAGCAAACTTCTCCTTTAAGCACCATCAATAAAACTTCCAGCTGACCTTTTCACGCCTTCTATAAGGAAGCTAAATGTTACTCGCTTTTCACATTCAATAAAAACTATTACTGTGTTCTAGTTCAATGCATATCTGTGTCATCATGGGGGAAAGTCACTTTGCACTATGTGTTAATCTTGCCTTTAAAGTTCATTTCCAAGCTTTCGGGTTGCTAAATGTGTCACCTTGGTTTATTCATGAGCCCCACGTGGTGTGTGACAAAGTAACTTGAAGTTCATCTGAAGGTCTTCAGATGTTTGGGCCTGCAGATCTGTTTGTCACAGGTTTTCCATTTTTAAAAAGTAACCAAAAGCAAGCAGAGGATATTCTGCATTTAGCCTAATGCCGGACAGAATGGCATTGAGTTTCAGAAAAATGGATGGTTTTGGCCAGAGCTTCAACTGGTACAAAGTGACACAATGGCACTGTTTTCAGTAGAGCTATATTCCCCAGCTAAGAACAACTGGACCCTTCTTATGTGTCTCTGAATAATGATCCCAGTCAACATTTTCAGGGATTGGAGCCACATTACAATGTTTGAAACTTCCTCAGATAATCCCACCAACTGTATCTTCCTCATCAGATTTTCTTTAGATGAAATCCTCTGTTAACCTCCTGAGATCTTATTAAGTAACACCTTGCATGTGAGCATCTTGCTAAGTAGAATACTCATGGATGTAAGAACACTGCTGAATTATTTAATATTTTTTTTTGTCCAGGCAGCCAGCCATAGCAAAGTACAGCTGAAGGCACATAAAAGCTAAATCATAGAATCACAGAATCATAGAATGGTTTGGGTTGGAAGGGACCTTTAAAGATCCTCTAGTCTAACTCCCCTGCCATGGGCAGGGACATCTTTCACTAGTCCAGGTTGCTCAAAGCCCCGTCCAACCTGACTTTGAACGCTTCCAGGGATGGGGCATCCACAACTTCCCTGGGCAAACTGTTCCCATGTCTCAGAATCCTTATCATAAAAAATAATTTCTTCCTTATATCTATTTTCTTTCATTTAAAAAGTTACACCTTGTCCTGTCACTACAGGCCTCGGTAAAAAGTCTCTCTCCATCTCTCTTGTAAGCCCCCTTTGTATATTGAGAGGACACAATAAGGACTCACCAGAGCCCCACGGGGACAAGGCCAACAAAGCTGTTACATACACTGGAGCCAGGATTCCTCTCATATGGACCATTAGACTGTAGGTATCTACTCTTCGGCTAGTTGCCCTATATTCTCTTTATACCAATGAAAAGAAAAAGGTTTCTTTAAACAGTTTTGATGTGTATTTTTGGCTGAGATCAATTATACTCTAGAAGTGCCTATATCTCTCGGGGACTATAAGAGAAACCATTATAACTATCTCCCACCCTGGAAGCTTTTCCTTTTCATCCCTTAGTCCTCGAAGGTAGGTTTCAGAAAAGTTAGAAACTATGGAAAAATCCCATCTTTACTGCAGCTGTCAGAATCCTCCTCCCGTTCTACAGCAGGAAGTCTTTTAAAGCTATTTGCTCTAAGTTTGCTATAAGGAGGCCTTTGACAATTTTTGTGCAATTACAATATTGCTTAAAAGGTGGTGTGCATTAAAATCACCCACGTAAGCACTGAGAATTCGTATTTCAGGTTCTTAAGACTCTAACAATGGAGAGACATCCTAGCTTGTATTCTCCTACAATACCATCCCAATGTCATTCTTTGAAGCAATTGGAAATTGTTTCTATGATACATGACCTGCAATAAAATATATGAAGAAGCTCTAAAAATTTATTAGAAGTACAAACTGGGAATAGTCAACGTCTCAGATGTTTGCATTTCAGTCGGCTAGTCTCAGTGATCTTAAATACTCTGAGGTACCCTGACAGCTGTAAAAGGGAGTGTGTCTCAAGATCAAATATAAAACAACATAAATCTTGCAAAATATCTAAATTCATGTGAATGCATATGAAATAAGAATTAGGTTTCCAAACACTTTTGGAACAGAGTTCCAAACACCAAGAACAGATTTCGAAATACTCACGTTCACGTGTGATAATAGATTTAAATTTAATTACGCTGATTACTGGACTGGAATGTGAGTTGCAAAGGATACTTTCCTTCAGTGGGCTCTGTGCAACTTCACTTCCACGTCTTCTACATTCTTCTTGGCATCTGACCCTCACTTTCTCCCAGTAAGCCCGAGGGTGGCAGTGTGAGCCCAGGGCTCATGAGACAGTGGACCCAGCCCACGTGCGGAGAAAGAAGTGGGACAGGCCACGTGCATTTGTAGAGAATCTTGGTGAAACTTGAGATGGGATCAATAAGGAGAGGCATAAAAACTTTGGTATGTATGTGTGTGGATGGAAGACTAAGATTTCAAATAGCTAATCGGTTCTTTATATTTTTTCTCATTTACATTCTTGATTCTCATTGGAAGTAAAAATAAACAGCCTTGTTTTCTGTCACTGGCTAGAAATGTCAGTGTTTCCTTCTGCAAAGGCTACCTATGCCTTGACATTTACTCCATGTGCCCAAACACAGATGACATGCCCCTTAGGAAAAGTCAGTTAAAGAACAGGGAAAAAAGATCAGAAAATATTGTATCCACAGTTCTTCAGTGCGTACCACTGCCTTCTGGTACAAAACAAAACTCTGAGCATCCCAGGTTTGTGAGGAACACTCTGGTTCATAGAGATCTGCAGAAGGGCAGTACCTGGCTCCTCTTGTACTCAGCTTTCCCCTTTTCGTAAGAACCCACAAAAATTGATTAGCAAATGATCTCAAAGGTGTACTGGCAATATCAAAAAGCAAATACCAGAGTTCTGCCAAATGCCCTAAATCTAGGATTTGTTTCTTCTAGTTTACTACACAAAGTGCTGAACAAACCTAACTACTCAAAAATAGTGTTCAGATAAATTATTAGATATATGAGAACTTCTTATGCATATGATGAAAGGCTTTTTTTTTCTTCTTTTTTCTCTGTTTTTTTCTTTTTGCAGAAGTTTAATGTCTGAAAACTTAAGAAATAGTAACCATAATTAAACTGTAATCATGTTTTCATCAACATCAGCATCAATTAGCTAGTAAAATGCCAGACAAAGCTAAAAGGAATGTTTTAATTATTTCAAGGAGTGTTCAGTCAGATTCTTATGAATGTCAGTAAAACCATCACGTAAGAATAAAATTTATTTCTGTGGTTTTAGCAGCATGTGCAACATAGAAAGAGAATTGTATCAACTCACCCTATATAGCTTTATATAAATAAATAATAGTAGTTTCTCCCCAGCAGAATAAGTCAATTTATGCAACTGAAGCTCACCACTTAGCATGAGATGTCTCAATGCAAAATTTCATCCAGCTGCCCTGAAAAGGGCAATTCCAAGTTAAAATACAAATGGCTAGATCTGGATGGGATTTCCAGCAAACCTATCTAGTCTTAATGGCGATATTTTGGAAAGTTCTTGGCTGTTTACTCCTCCCTGTTGCTCAAATCTTCATTTTTTTCCTTTCCTTCCTTCCTCACCTTGTTTTAAAAAGGGTTGACCTAAAATGCTATGTCACCGGTGTCTTGCGTTTTCTGTCCTCTTTACCTCCCCTGGTTTTAATTAAAATAAACCTGGAGTAGTGTTCGGTAGAAAATACATCGGCGTCTATTTTTCTGTCACATTAGTCAGAGTGGTTGCAGTGAGATTGTGCCAAATTCTCAGGGTTAACTCCCTCTTCTTGTACCACGAGGAGGTAGGCACTGTGGTAATACCACGCTTCAACCTCTCTGCTTTTTCCGAGTACCAGTTTAACTGGTTCAATCACAGAGGGAAAAAAGCTGCTTTAACTTCAGTATTATCCACAAAACACTCTACAGATTTAAAGAACAGATCCATGCTCTGCGAGTCCTCGCAAGTAATTATAAACAACAGTTTCCAGAGAGCGCCTCAGCCAGAAAAAATCTTCATGTACAGAGAACACTTAAAGGTTATTAAAGCAACCAGCGATGTGTAAAGTGTATCATTCAGGGAAAGATTCATCCTGCTTAACCATAGGCATCTGAAAGGTAGGTGTCTCTGTCTAAGATGGTCACCAGGTGCTCCTATTATTGTCGACGGGGAAAAGTAGCTTCTTCCAGCGTGTAATCTGGCCAACTTTTTCAGGCATGCTCTAGGATGAGATGAAGCATATCATAGGAGAGCTGTGTTTCTCAACTGATAAAAAGACACGCGGAGATGTCTGCATTCAGTCCACTTAAATCTTTAGAGGCTGAGAAGAAGGGAAATTATTCCACACCCCTCTAAAAACACCACAGTCCCAAAAGAACAGCTATAAGACCTTAACATGGCTTCACTCTAACTTATGGATGAAAAGCTGTCAATTCAACAGGAGTTATTGAAATAAAATTTATATAATGTGTCATGAATGATGCGTACACTGAGACACAGGACTCAGTGCACACACAAGCTTTATTCATGTACTGACCGTCAGCGGAACCTGCATGATTTGCTTTAACTTCTATATTTACAGCTTTCTTCCTCTAACATTGAATAGATCTTCTCACAGATGCAGAATGCAGAGTTTTCATTCCCTTCCATTGAGCCTCAGAAATAAAAATAAAGAAGTATGAAGCCCATGGGTTACAAGCGCAACACTTGGAAGTATATTTTTGGTCACTTATTCTCATAGCAGTTACAAATACACAGCTGAATATGAACAAAAGATTGCAAATGTTGCAATGTTTTGCATATTTCCCCACACATTTCCACCATAATAAAACTGTATTAAGATTTTACTGATCACCAGTGAACTTTTGGGCATCTTCTGGGAGCAACTAAAAAGCAAAGCAAAACCAGGTAAACATCTGGTTGTGAACGTCATCTAGAGTTTACTGCAGATCTTCACACATCTGGAGTGTATTCAGTTGGGTGCAACGTCTTAGTCGGGAGTGTAACATTTCAATATGAATTTGATTTCCTAAGTAGCTTTAACACTTTGCCAACAGGCATCAGATTTGTCAAAGAAATATTTGTAATGTTTCCAGGCGTTCACTTTAATGTCCTGCAGCTCCATCGACAGTGTAGTAAAGCGTAGTGTAAAGAATCAGTAAAAAGAGTTCCTCAGCAGCTAAAGAATTACATCCTGTTTCCCACAACTGCATTCCTAATCACTCAGGACAGCTGGAAAAATAGCTGTACTTCAGAAACAGTGGATGGAGAAAAAGCCCAAAGTGTCATTCAGCTTGCTTACTTATTCCAAGTGGCTTAGAGGACAAAAGCGACCATTTCTTTCCCAGTGGGGCTCAATACTGCAGTTGCAGAATGCAATGCAAACAGTAATGAAAATATTTCCACAGCTCATCTTGAGTGGTGGCGTATAAAAAAAAAATAAATAAAACAAACAAAAGACCAAAACAACCAAGAGCAAAATTGCCGGCTTATGTTCTTTACCTAGATTTTGTTTGGTTTTAGGATATTGCACTCTGCTTAGTGCTTTATACATTCATGGCAGCAATCTCACTGACTTAATCACCAGTTGTGAATGATCAGCGCTCCCATAAATCACAACTAAAACTTTCAGTCAGGCATCCTATCCCAACCCTGGCAGCATTCCGATCAATGTGGGCCACATGTTTGGCTTCCATTCTAGGTCTTCTTCTGCACTTATATCAGAATTCATTCTTTTTCCATGCTGCCAGCCTAAAGGCAGGACATAGGATAATGAGCACAGGATTGGCAAATCCCTGTTGCAGCGTAAAGCAGGGGTTTCCCTGAATGTTCTCCACATTTTGGAAAGGACTGTACCAAATTAAGACATAACTGAAAAAAAACCCCAAAAGCCAAACATCATGAACTGCATCAGATTTCTACTGAGCATGATAAACTGAGATTTCTGCAGGTAAAAAGTTTATAGCAGATGTCCAGGGTGAAGAAATTCAAGCTGAAGCAAACAGCATTTGAGAAAAAAAACAACAACAAAACTGAAAATAGAAAGTTAAAGTGAGAAATTTCATATAACCTTCTATTATGACTACGTTACCAGCTGCATCAATAAACAGAAAAATCCCTCTGCTGAAGTTAACAGCATAATACATTTTGATCTGCAATTATCTCACATGAAAACTGTCAGCAGGTCCCCAGAACATACTCTCTGAAGTAGTACATTTATTAATGCTAAAGACCTACAGCATAGGTTTTCTTCTCTTTTTATTAAGGTTTTTTAAAATTTATTTTCCTACAGTATTAGAAATCTTGCATTTAAAGAGACTTATATGATCACACGTCAAGATGTCTCTGGTGGATCTCATAATTCTACACACAATCTCCTTCACCTGTAAGAGTAAATAGATAAGCTTCTAATCTCTATTTTTCAATGAGCAAAAATAAGCTATTTAAAGATTTCTCTAATGAGATTTTCTATGTTACTGATACTTAGCAGAGTTACAACAGTGGTCTTCCAGCTCTTATGAATTATTCTTATAAATTACTAAAGTCTTACGACAAAATTATTGTGACACCTCAAGTGTTTAATTTGGTCATATCATGAGGTTATAACTGAATAAAAATTTACTTATAAAGTAAGTTTCAAATAAAATTTAGCTAATACATTAACATTTTATCTTGATGACATTTCCCATTAAAAACATATAACCTTTAAAAAAATATCCAGAGTCAACATTTTAGTGATCAGTGTCAAATTTTCAGTAATAGGAATGCCCATTATTAGAGTATGAGATCATTATCCACATTTTCAAGCCAAAGTACTTTCACCTCTGAAGAGCACAACGCAGGACCGCCCATGGAAATAGGGATGTTTGCCATCTTTGTAAAACACTTTGAGATCCCAGGACAAATAACAGCTATACAGTAGTCATTGCTGCTGTTGTTGCTGGTGGTTTAGTCCAAGCCTGCGGGACAGTTCTCAAGACCATATGAGATGATCTCACTGAGAGGTGGTAGGGAAGAGCTTTATCCACCCCTAGGGTGGAGGAAGGCTCAGTGGAGGTGGGCCAGGGCAATGTGACCATGAAGGCTGGGGAACGGTGCAGGCTATGGCTCGTCATGGCTGTTGCAGAGATGCTGGATTTGTGTTGGTACAGAGGAGACTAGAGGGTGGCCTTTGTTTTAGGTGGACAACTATCGGCAGTTGAGTGGATCAGCTGGTGGTGTGTCTCCTTGAGTTCACTAAAAGCGTGGATGTCTCCATGAGTTAGCCAGACCAAGAGAGGAGAGGGAGTGCGTGGCTCAGCCCAGAGCACAGTGTGGAAGCTGAACAACAGGCAGGGGAGTTTCAGGGAGAACAGCAGGCTTGGGATGGCTTCAACCCATGTGTTCCTTCCCAGTGAATGGGGACGCCCAGCATTGTAATGGTGAGCACATAATAGAGACCAATAACGGGAATCACGTTGGTATCATGATGAAACTGTGTTTTGCAACCGCTATATATATTTTGCTGAGTGTAGCTTATATTTGTATTATGTTATGTGACACATTTTGTATCACTGCTATATCAGAAATCCTGTGTAACATCAATTATTTTTAAATAAATAAATTTGATGTTAAACATTATGCTTTCCACGTGTACAATATTGAAAAGAACCTGGTCAGAACATATTGGACTCTGATAAGCTTTAAGCACCAGTTCTTCACTCCAGTATCACAGAACCACAGAATGGTTTAGGTTGGAAGGGACCTTAAAGATCGTCTAGTTCCAACCCCCCTTGCCATGGGCAGGGACACCTCCCACTAGACCTGGTTGCTCAAAGCCCCGTCCAACCTGGCCTTGAACACTTCCAGGGATGGGGCAGCCACAGCTCCTCTGGGCAACCTGCTCCAGTGTCTCACCACCCTCAGAGTAAAAAATTTCTTCCTGAGATCTCATCTAAATCTCCCCTCTTCCAGTTTGAAGCCATTACTCCTCGTCCTATCCCTACAGGCCTTTGTAAAAAGTCTCTCTCCAGCTTTCTTGTAGGCCCTTTTCAGATACTGGAAGGCTGCTCTAAGGTCTCCCCGGAGCCTTCTCTTCTCCAGGCTGAACAACCCCAACTCTCTCAGCTTGTCCTCACAGCAGAGGGGCTCTAACCCTCTGATCGTCTTTGTGGCCCTCCTCTGCAATATATTGCAATAATTCAAATATCTCAAATAAAATCCACAAAATATATGACGAGTGCTCAGAATATTTCACAATAATTCTTGCCTGACTATTAAAATAACCCTAATCGTCTCTACATTTGACCATTTGTCTAAAGATGGCCATTCTTAGACTCTCAGAAGGGAAAAGGATCCAATACTGTGGGACCCACAGAAGTGTCATGTACCACAGCACCTATACTGAGACCCTGTTTTGTAAACTACAGCAGAACACTCTCAAGTAATGTGACAACATGAAATACTTTCTCTTCATCAAAGTCATTTATCTACCAACATTTACCCCAAAACATAGAAAATGGCAATTCTGAGCCATGACAGTGCCAGTATTTTCACCTAGCCTCTGACTATCCACTAAATACACAAATTCTTCTTTGGTTGCAATCTGCCTGGAGCATCCAAGATGATCTCTGGTACTTCAGCAAGTGGTAAAGCTAAAAATGGGAGACAAAATAATGAATGAAACACAGCTGAAGGTCAGCCCGTATACACTTGTCCCTGGTAGTGGCTGCTGGAGGAGACAGTTCAGAAGTTTCCAGGACCAGTCAAACATAGGTGTCCTGGTTTGTGGTGAAACAGAACCAATTTTGTTCAGTAACTTTACTTTTTAGCTAGGCCACTTCTAACTGCTGAAATTACCAGCATGTTGTGCAGAAAACTGTTCACTCTCAGAGTGGTAAGACCCATGTTTATAGCTGATGCCAAGGAATGGGATGCAGAGAGGCTCTTGCTTATCCTTATTGCTGTAACACCCAAGGGCAGCCAACTTTGTTACTTGCCCTGTTGGAGGGTCGGAAGCGGAAAAGCGTAGAGGGGTCACACCTGCGGGGAGGAGCGGACAGGACAGGTGACCCAAACTGACCCACAGGGTATTCTGTCCCATCTGCCTCATGCTCAGTACAAAAGCTGGGGGATCAAAGGGTCAGCCCCTTTTTTCTTCAATGGCCAGTGTCCGAGGAGGACTTCGTCTGTTTGTCTGCCTGTGATCCTGATCCTGAATCCAGATCTGGAATCCAGTTCCCGTCCGTCACTGAGTCCAGTCTGGGACTCCCCCAGTGCCTGCTGGTGATGTGATTGTCATCCTGGGAGCTTGATACAGTTTTGTATATATTTCATTATTTTCTTTTTATTATTTTATTATTAATATTTCATTAAAGTAGTTTAGTTCCTTGTAAACTCTTAAGTCTCTCTTTTTCTCTCTCTCTCTTGCCTAACTTTGGGAGCGGAGCAGGAGAGAGAGAGCATCTGTCGTTCCACCGGATTGGGCCAATCTGGCCCAAACCATGACAATAGGAAAAGCAGATGGCTTAGACCTTCTCAGGGCAGAGACCTCACCTTGTATTATAACACGTAATTGCACAAACCTACATGAAACAGTTACAACAAGTAAACGTTTCTCAAGAGCTCTGTCATTTCTGATAATTATCTCTTTCCTTAAAGAGCACTGAGTTTTCACTGCTAAAAATTTTCCTAGCCTCCTTGAATGGACCTGACCCTCCCCTTCGTTAGATTGCTTTTACACCAGTATTACTTAGTTCAGCATCATGCTTCTACAGATTTCAATTATTTTTTTTCAAGATCCCTCTGTGCTCAAGAGATTATAAGAAAGGAGTATAAACATGCAATTATAATGCTGGGTGAATGAGACCTGTTTCAATATTTTGGCCCAAATGACCCTTTATTGCAATTGTTCCAGGGAATGAACTGCCTCTTAATGTTTGTTAAATGCCACTGATAGAAGACCATATCTGTAACTGTACATAACAGAGTGTGAAAATGATTTAACGTTTCAAAACTATCTGGAACTCATACTGTGGCTGACTTTCTCAAATCGATTTTTGACAAAGTAATTCAAAGTTATGTGCTAAAACTGTATTATGCCACTTGCTCTGGAGTCTGCCATTGTTCACCGGTTCTGCTGCGTGCTCGCAGACGATGACACACACCAGAGCTCATCAGCTACACAATTTTCTGTGCCACAGGAAGATTTAAAGAACAAACAAATTGAAGAGAAACAAGAATCAAAAGAGACAAAGCTGGTGGAAGGCATTATTTAGCCTTGAAGATAACAACAACAGCAAAGATTTAGATGTCAGATAAGCTGCTATCACAGATGATCTGGATTCATAAAAGGTATCTACGACAGGCTGGAACAGAATATGAAAGGCCTGACTTGTATTCACTTGTCGGTTTGGGCAGAACAAGAGCGAGTTTGCTGAAGTCTATTAATGTTAACATTACTGAAACAGGGACTTGGATTCACATCTCTGCTTCTAACAATATATATAGCTCACCTTATATATCTTTCCCTCAGAGTTATCACAACCCTTTCTTTTGCATCTGATTCGTACCAGATACTTTTATAATTGTGTTTGCAAACAGCGAATCGATAAGAAATCATTGTTCTTTTTAAAAAGCATTTAATCAAGCCAAGATGGGAGGCATCCACCATAAATGAGCTTTGTCCTACTACAGTAAATTTTATCCTGCTGTACAGGCTATGTATCTTGCTCACTATTTCACATTCATAGTGACAACGTGAACAATTTTTTTATTAACTGCGGCGGTAAAGACCCCAGCAGACAAGGAGCCCTTGAGCTCTATGAAAATTTGGACACATTAAAGAGACTTAGACGGGAAGACAAACATAAATCTATGAAGGTAAAGTCACTTGTCCAACAGATGACAGCATCAGATTAACTCCACAAAAGACTTGGAACTCAACTGGAGTGCCCTCTCCAAGTATTTTTTCCACTCTTTCAGTATCAGGCTTGATTTTTTCCCCCATCTTATTTGTGAATCATGGAATATGAGCATTCAGTGTTCAAAGTAGCTCAAAAGTACCTTGGGATACATGAATTTAGGAAAAAAATTGTCTAAGCAACAAACTGCTGCCTTCATCTAAGACTGAATTCCTCACACAATTAATAGCTACAGTAATAAAACAACATCACATCAGTTTACAGACATCTAGTGCCTATAATCCTTCATGAAGAATAGCTTGCATTTTAAACTGTTTTCACGGATCTGGCTCTCTATACTGAAGACAATGTTATGTGATGACATAAAAGTTTTATTACAACAAATTCGAAATGGCCAAGTGAATTACGCTGGCCAGGCTAAACTTCTTCTAATAAAAAGCTTTATAACTCCATCCTGTATTTTGCTTAAGCCTCACATTTTATAGAAAAGCTATTTTAGAATTTTTTTAATTGAGTCTTTAAAAAATGTATTGGCACCATAATTCGTATTTCTATGCCTGTGAAATCCAGGCTACCTTGATATCATGCATCTAACTATACTGTCAATAAAAAAGAAAAAAAAAGGCATTGATTTCTTTAAAACCTGTAGAAAACATTTAAAACCATTTAGGCTCAATTCTATGCTATCTTTCTGGTGTAAATAGAGAAGTAATGCTTTTCATGTGGACAGAAAAATACTGGTGGAGAATGGGAAACAGAGAAGGATCAGTCCTTTTTAATATAAATCAAAATGTCACTCCTGTTTTAAGGTTCAATATTTCATCATCTGCCAGGTTTCTAAATAAATGCTGCATAACACTGGATATATCTGAAAAGCTGAAATTCCCACCTCTCCAATGAAACAGAAAGCCTATTTCTAACCCTGACAATTCTCAGGAGATCGAACCTTAAAATTATCAGTAGAAGAGGGCTGAATACTGCATTAATAGAACTTTTAGCAATATAATTGCCAAGCTCTTCTTTTACTAGACCCACCACTGGGGAAAGAAAAGGGCAGCAAGGGAAAGAGATGGGTAAAAAAACCTGAGAAAATAAACAACACCACCACTCCCATATTAAAAGGTCAGGAGATATGTTTTGAAAATCTGAATTATATCTGTGCACATACATATGCGATACTTTTTAATAAGGGAGGAACATTGGCAGACAAAGGGGCAGAAATTGTGTAGGTTTTTAGATGTAACATTATCTTCATCGGGTTTTTTTAGTGTTCAGATACTAAAATTTGCAAAGTACTATGTTATAGAGAGATAGTTATCATAGAATCATAGAATCATAGAATCATAGAATGGTTTAGGTTGGAAGGGACCTCAAAGATCACCTAGTTCCAACCCCCCCCCCGCCATGGGCAAGGACACCTCCTACTAGACCAGGTTGCTCAAAGCCCCATCCAACCTGGCCTTCAACACTTCGAGGGATGGGGCATCCACAACTTCCCTGGGCAACCTGTTCCAGTGCCTCACCACCCTCAGAGTGAAAAATTTCTTTCTGAGATCTAATCTAAATCTTCCCTCTTTCAGCCTGAAGACATTACCCCTCATCCCATCACTACAAGCCCATGTAGAAAGTCCCTTTCCAGATTTCTTGTACACCCTTTCAGATAGTTGTACATTATAGTGCAAGAATGAGTTGAACAGAAGGAAAAGAAAGTGGAAAATAATTAAAATTTATTTAATGCTTCTTTGATATGCTTTTTACCAGCTAATCCTTTACATTTAGTTATACATTCCTATTCCATCGAGTTTTAGGGTAGGATTCTCTCCCCACACGTTTATTTCAGTGCTGGGTTGGAGGTGGCTTTTTAGTTTCTTTTTCTAAGATCATGGGGGAAAAAATATGGTTTGGGAAGGTCCAGAACATCTCTTGGCCTGAAGTCAGAACCGTTACATTCTGCCGTGGAGCCGTGGCATTAGTAGGCTGTACATCCAGTAAGTTAGTGCATTGTACTTTGTAACATTTCACCTTATTTTTTCTCTTCAGGAGGCCCCAGAGGTTTCATTACACAATGCTGTTTGTAGCCTACCATTATTTCAATAAGAAACACATAAGACAGGGCATAAATACCTAAGATGCTACAAAGGAATGAAGTTGAGGAGAAGACACCAGCGGCAGGTGCAGTGACCCCGCAGATCCGTGATCAAATTCCTGAAACCGAGGTCACATCAGGTTCTCCAAAACACAGGATTCAATGTTTCAGGCTTGTGACCTGAAACATGGGACTGAAATCAAGGCACCCTGATTGCAGGGTGTACTAGATTTTTGATTTCAGTGTCACTCTGCTATCTGCGGGCATGGCTATGCGATCTGGTACGGGCCATTGCCTGTACTCAACAGCTATACTGGACCCACGGTAGCAGTACAGTCCTATTATTCTGGTGCTGAGCACACACCAAAATGCCCTATGGAAGCACTGTGGAGCAAGATATATATCGTCATGCCAACATTGCACATGTTGTGCCAAAAAAAAAAAAAAAAAAAAAGAGCAGACATATTTAAAATGCCGTTATTTAAATATCTAAGATCCTATCTATCAGAAAAGAGGTTCCCTGCCTTTGATTTTGCTATGTTACCGCTTTGAGATATTTCTTCATGTGTGAGTAATTCTATGAATCTAGATAAAGATGATCCAAACTTTGCATTAATTTCAGATAGAATGTATATATCTGCATGAATACAGAAGAAAAGACAGACACCAGTCAAAGACTGCAACGACTTTGAAAAAAAAACCCAAACCCAGAAGTGACCACTTAATGAAATAAAAATGTTTATAATTTGCCCTTAGACACAACATTAGGCGTGTACATACATGCACGTTAAAAAGATCTATAAGAATAGGCTGTGCAACCTGGGTTTACACTGAACAAGCAGATACCCAGTAGTCACATCAGATCAGTTTTACTGGGACAAAGCCAGAAAAGAAAGGCGGTGGCTCAACACTCCTGAGAAGTCAGGTCAGGCAATGTATGCTTTTGTTTAGAGTGCCACATATGCAATTAACAGTAGCAGTAGACACAGTATTTGCAGTTTCAGATGACTTGCAAACGCCGTGCTGCGGAGGCACGGCAGGTCCCAGTTGGTTTTGTGCTTATGAATTCAGCAGTACAAGCTACCGAGCAAAATAAAAGCAAAATTTAAAAAAAGGGGAAATGTAATCACAAAAACAAGCTAAAACTGTTTATTGCCGATCAGAAGTGCATTAATTCAAATGAAAACCTGTTATATTACTGGCACTAAACAAAGATTATCAACATCCTGGAGATTTTTCTGCATTAACAAACTAAGCCGCAAAAATCACACACTAGTGAAGAACGCATCTGGTTTGTAGCTAGCTCTTAAATTAATAAATCAGCTGTCACATACTACCTGAACGACAGCTCCAATTAGTTTTGTATTGGTTCCCAGCGCAGAGGTGAGGTCAAGGTATCTTTTGGCTGCATTCCTAAATTTAAACACTAGGCAATCTCATCCTTCTGGTTAAAAGTAATCAATATTAGCAATTTATCATAATTTGCTTTGCAGCGCGCACTTGTGCTGTTTAATCAAGTGTCCTGCCTGGTTTGTTTGTTCACAGTTGCGTGAAAGACATCCACTGAGCATGCCCAATACATTTTCCTTTTCCTCACGGCATCACTACAGTGCCCACTGCCCCTCGATTCACGCTCTGAGTGAGTTGCTGGATGACTTGTGCAGGTTGGCAGGGACTAGAAATGAGACACCGCTCTAAAGATCTCATGATAAATGAATTCTTCTTGGCAACAGGTTTCCCAATGGGGAAAAAAAAAAAAATACCACCAAAACCCCAACCCCCCCAAAAAAGGTTGATTAGAAAGTTTGATTAGATTTGATTAGAAACTCTCTTATCTTAAATGTAGATTAATCTTCAATGAGATTTAATGGTAGAATAGCAGAGGATGTCCAAGTTATCAGCTGTGACCTTCTACAGTCAAAGTGCAAATACAACATTTCTTGTTAGGAGATACTCTGCACACTGTGATGGAGTATATAGACTTTTTAAGGATCAGGAAAGCAGCTGGCTCAGCTCTTTAATGAAATGGCCAAAGGGCATGATTTCTGACTCAGGAATGTAACTACCTGTATCCCAGCCCAGGGTGAGGGAGTTAGATGAGGCACAGCACGACCTATTTCATCTCATTTCTCTTGAAGAAGTACCCCAAAAGTAGGTGTGTGTCAGGGATATCTGGGAGACACCCTGGGATATGCTCTACGATGCTGTCCAGTTTGAAGCCCTGCTGGAGGATGATAATTCCCTTGTGTGTCTTTTGGGTCTGGGATTCTTTGGTTTGGAAACCAAAACATGCGGAAAGTGAGAAGGGTGGATGGTCTGGTATTGCCCCGATATGAAGTCTGGATGTATGTAGGATGTATCCCTAGATCTAGGAACTGGTAAGAAGAAAGACCAAGTTCAGTTAAAGACAGAGGTATTTAAAAGATGCGTAGATGTAGTGCTGGGGGACATGGTTTAGTGGTAACTTGGCAGTGCTAGGTTAATGGTTGGACTTGATGATCTTAAAGGTCTCTTCCAACCAAAATGATTCGATGATTCCATGATTCTATATAGCTAGGAAGAAGTCTTGGGCGAAGCAGCTCTATCCTAACTAACTGAAGAGCCATCAGCTCCCAGGAGAGTTGTTGTTACCCTTTTGTATGAAAGGCAGGCTTGCCTGACCTTTTATTGTTAGTCTGTTCAATGAAATTTGATTGAAGTACTTTTTCATTAGAGTGGCAGTAAGCATCCTTGCCTGTGTCCTAAAGGAAGAGTAGCCCAGATTCACTCAGTTGAGACCTGAATAACTGAGGTGTTGTAGGGGAATAGAAGCTATTCGTTTAGGAGGCTCCTTCCAAAGCATCTTGTCTTGCAGTTTGCCCATACGTTGGGATCTGTGCTACATGTCCAGGAACTGAAGTAGCTGCAGTGGTGGTGGATGGGATATACAGAAATATTTTGTAGTGTGAATTGGTTTCTCCATTACAGGAGTACGAGGGTCAGTGGTTGTGTAGGTATGTGACTACAAAATACGTGCTAAAAATGGGATCGTACCTCCATGGCTGGGGAGCTCTGCTGTTACTGTAATCTAAATTGCAGGTGCAGTCCTCAAGCACGTTAAGAAAGTGGACCAAGAGAAGCAGGGAGCAGAAACGTTAGCAGGAACCCATCAGAATCCAGCTTTTACTGTATTTTTATCTAAAATTGTACATTTTTCCTATTTGCCACTGTATCTTTCTCTAGGCTGTTTTTCTGGTGCGGGGGATTGGTTTTTTATTTCTGTTTTTTAACTCGCTCTCTTGTGGATTTCAAAGGCAGAGTTGGTTTCATATTTTTGAGAAAACAGGATCTAAAAAGAGATAAACCCTCCGTAGATACCACTCTAGTTTATGCATCCCTCTGCAAAGGCATTTTTCCAAATTGCCCGGTGTTCCCTTGCTTTAGGGGAGGATGACTGTCCGTGGCACTGTGCCATCAGTGTGTTGAGTCGGAAAGTCATCCAAGGTCAATACTGTTCTATACTGGAAAAATACATGTCATTTTTTACCTTCTAAAGCTAATTTGCACAAACTACTAATACTGTAAGTTAGGGCAGATAGCCTGGAAAGCATCTGTGAGCATCTGAGGAGATACAGCTTTACTAAAAGAGGTGTCACGTAGTAGATCAGGATGGTGAAAGTTTGCTTTCATTAAACTATGTGTCTGTTTATTACCTGCTCTAAATTCTACACTAAAGCCAAAACAAAACATCAGCTATACCCCTAGCTGGGAACTAGAAAAGATAATAATTTGCAGGACATTGCACTTAAATCTTTCCATTCCGTCATTTGTCACTCAGATCCCAAGTTACTGTAAATCATTCAACTCCTTTTGGCTGCACCTAAAGATGAATTTTAAATAAAAAGTTTTCAGAAGTACTATTCTAGGTTTTTCATACCTGTGGAAAGCTTTATAAAATATACCTCTAATGCCAACAGTTTGGGGAAATTCATGGTTTACATGCCTGAACAGACCTTGTAGCAACCCATCACTTTCCCATCATGACTCTGTGATGTATTTAAGACCAGGAGTAATGTGAGGGTATTAAGCCATAATGACTCCCCAGGAGCACTCTGGGACAACAAACTGGGTGAAGTCCATGTAAAAATACGAAAGCTGAGTCCATCTAAAAGGGCCGGAGAGTGGAAAAATCCCCTCATTAAAGCACAAGGAAATGTATTATATATATATTACAAACTTCTGAGGTTGAGCAGTGAAAAGAAAGCTCAGAATTATTCACAAGTAAATAAAAAAATGCCTAGGACAGAGGAATATAAGGATGTTTTTACAGATCAAGCTTCTATTTCATTATAAGATTAGCTGAGAAAAACTGAGTACTATATCTATGAGAAGGAGATAGCATCCATGATTTGGAGGAATAGCCACTTGCATAAGACAAAATTAGAGATTGTTCGTTGGATTGTGGTCACAGCCACCGAAGACTTCACAGCAGTGAGGAAATTAAGGCAGGGAACTGCAGGCAAGGAGTTTATTATTTTTGTCCAGATCTGTACATCTTTTCTGATACCTTTAAAGTAAAGAAGAGTTTTGTTCAGAAAACTTTGCAAAATCTTTCTGTCTTTTCCATTTCAGCCATTCAGAGTTGAAGGGGAAAACCAAAGCATCTTGGAGATTCAGTAAAACTCCTGTCCAGACCCTGTGGTCATTTCTGGACATGAGCCATTTGTGGGCTGGGGGACAGAGTCCCAGTTCCATGCAGAAGTAACATCCCAAGTTTCCACCCAAAAAAGGCTGCAGGTCAGCAAGAGATGGTCACGGGAACCTGCTGAGATCCAGAGAATGTAATAGCTACAAACACACTGGACTGAGGCCCAAACACAGGAGTTTGGTCAGCCTCCACCCAGGAGGACTTAGTCTGTGGTAGACCTTCCAGAGAAAAATTCTTCAGCTTTTAGTGCATTTTCCACCCTATCAGTTAAAACCTGCAGAGGAAACCAACTTTGACTGGTGTACATCTTGAAAGACAGCCAACCATGTCATTCCTGCCAGTGAAGCTAACTCACAGGAATGCACAGATATTTCAGAGTCTGTACCTCAGCGAGGGCATGGCCAAGCAGTTTGTACCGATAAACCTGCAGGGATGGGTGAAAGTTTTCAGGGTGTACGAGCAAAGGAGCAGTTTCTGTAAACAGCTTTTTTCAACCTTTTCCATTCCACGTACCTTTGCTCAAACCAGCAACAGCAAATAGGTTCACCGGGTAAATAAAACAAGGCAGCGTATATAATTTTAATTTGAAACCCACGCCTACATTTGAAAATGGAGATGTAATCTGGAATTGTGGACTTTCTGAATCTGCACAAAAATGAGCGTATAAAACTCTTTTCCTTTATAGTTACTTTTCTCTTTATAGATATAGGACCTGTCTGAAGCCAACTGAGAGTTTTTCCATTTCAATGGGCTTTAGATTATATCCATAATACACAGAGGGAGCGTATGCACTTTATAATAGGGGGATAAAAACTGCATCTGCAGAGGAAGATGACAGGGTACGACTGCTGGAATCTTTGTGCAAGAAAATGCATGTTGCACTCTTTTCACTACTACTTCATGGTTCTTACAATCAGAACTGCAGATGGTATGGCAAAGACATCGGTTTCACTGATGACAAAGTAATTCTAAACATAAAATCAGAAGACAATAGCTCTACAAAATTGTACAGATGCCCTATACTACACCCAAGAGGAAAAATAAGTTCATGAATTTCCCCCTGTAAATATGTTTCTTCCTCTAGGTTTGAACACTAAATCACAAGATTCACAAACCGAGGCTGCATCTGATTATTAACAATCAGGAGAACATGAAATATGGTGAATTTCTGTACCGAAGCACTCAGCTGTGTTTCTGTCTGAGCCATTAACCTGTTGAACATGATTGTATTATTAATACTAGATATTTCTCTCAATGTCGCTTACAGCCCTGAGACATAAATTATACCATACAGGTTGCTAAAAACTTCAGTGCTTTGGAGGTGAAAATCATATTGAAGGAAAGTGTCATAGAAAACACAGGACGAAATTTGGAAGATAACACAAAAGATTAGTTACTGGGTAAACAGAGGGAAGCTATTTCAGAAGCCGCATTATTGGGAGATTGAAAAGCTCTACCTACTACAATATAGAATCAAGCAGAGTGAAATAAATTTTTACTTTTGTTCTAATTATTCCTCAAGTTCGTCGACTGAATATTTGCCATGTGAGTAGTGGGATGTAAACATTTTTTGAAATGTCAAGTTACATGGTGTTTCTGTGTCGGTGTTATTGAACATACTGGGTTGCTAGATCATCTGTTCAAATCATATCCTTGATCATCATATCCATAGCCTCTCATTTGTTTAAGAGTTTATCCTCATGCTCTCATTATTTGATTTTTTGTGGGGGTTTTTTTGTTTGTTTGTTTGTTTTGTTGTTGGTTGGGGTTGTTTTTTTTCAACCTTATCTTTTTACTTTACCAAGGCATTAACATAAAATCACTGTTGGTGACTGGATGGTTTTAGAAGTTGATTATCTCACACCCATTTGGTCATTAGCTTTGCTCTCCACTGTCATAATATACTTGCTTGGTTTTGGGGCAACTCGAGGAGAGAGAAAAGAGAAGGTCCATGTTTGCCTACAAAAGGCTTGCACAGCCATAAATAAATATGTCCAAGACTTATGTGTGAGGACAGGCCAACCTGGTATAGAGAAGAGCTGCCCTGTTGAACCATGGCTGATCTAGACCTTGGCTTTGGGGATGCAGCTGCATCCCCACGTGCAGTGATGCTGCCTCTTCTGGACACTGTAGTACAATTCTGCAGCGTCTTCCTTCTCAAATGGCAACCTGGACATGAATCTGATCCTTCTTCTCTCTAAAGGTCTCTCCCCCTTGGCACTGAGGGTGAGATTCCCTTAGGACACATGTGTTTGTATAAATGATCTTTGCAACAGTTAAATATTTATAGCTCGTGGTCCGTATGGTGTCTTCAGGACATTTCTTTGCAAAACAGATCAGCTTTTGTGTACAGGAATTTATTTGCCTGTGTTTGTTTTAAATAGCTTCTGTACCTGGTCACTGCTTGTGCTTTCTGACTTTCTTCTTTTTCCTTGACAGTTTTTAACACCACTTTGTTAATTTTACCGAATGCACTAATTGTTTCTTTAAGTAAGAAGTTCCTACACCAAGTGTCAGATCCAGTTTGATATCTTTGTTCACTCTTTATCCCCTCTTTCTTACTATTTACATTCTAGTCCTGACCTTGAGCAGTCTGGTTGGATTTTCCTTTGAGCACCAGGTGGTTTTCCTTTGTACTCCTGGGAACGTACGTAATTTAACAGGTACTTCTAGTCCCTCACCTACAAAATTGCTTGTATGCAAGAACCTCAGATTTTCCAAATCCTGACTTTTGTCTAATTTTTTCTCCTTTAATTCCAGTCTTTCATTACAAAATATATGAAAGTTATAAGTCTTGATACTGACATAACAAAGATTTAACGCCTTGCATCAATCGCTTTCCTGAATGCTCTCAGTTAGACATCAGCCCCACACTTGAAAGTGGTTCTCAGTGAGTCTTTGGCAGCAGCTAAAACCTGCCAAAAGCCAAACCGATGCGATAAGTGAGAACTTCAGGGAGAAGCGACAGGGTCTGCAACAGGAACTGGGACTGGTGTAAAACAGTGGGTCTGAACTATTTCAGGATCGGCACCGAGCTGTTCAATTCACAGATACTTGCCAAAAATGAATCTAAAACTGAAAAAAAGACCCCACGAACACAAACCCTTCTAAATTAACATTAAGGCTTATTCTTACATAGTAGAACTGGAGATATTTGCACTCTTTCAGATTTCCTCCTTGCTTACTAGTAAGTTGCCTGGAAGCTGCCTCTTAAAACTCAGTAAGGCAAGTGTCTTGAAAAGGAGTGGTGAAAAGTAGAATAAAGAAAAATACATGTTCCTTGTCCGACTCAGTGCAATGTAGCTCATAATGATCAGTTCTTTGAACTTGACATGAAAAAAAAAAAAAAAAGGATAAAGGTAGCTACAGGGGATGGACAAACTAATCAAGGATTTGCTACTGTGCACCGCGTTTTGTAAGGAAATGTGACTTGTGCAATTGAACTGTCTGCCCAGTGTCAGTCTTATCCCTAGAATTATTCAGTCTTAAAGTGGAGAGCTCACAGCTCTTTAAGTCTGGGGAAAAAACATAGCTGAGAAGAAAGACGCAGGTTCACGACCCCTCACCTCAATTTTTGTACCTCTCAAAATGACTGCAATGAGGGAAAAGTTGCAAAAGGAGCTCGATGCTTAGATATTTTGTTTGTCTGCTATCAAGGCAGTCAATACATTTATATAAGCTGATTCATCAACTTATACTTATCTCAGAATTTTCCGTGCTGCTGCACAAGGGCATTGCAGAGGAGCAGAGGTATTCAGGGGCTGATAACGTAAGAGAGAAGGAAGGTGCTGGGAAAGCTGGAGATACTGTAATTAGGATGGGAAATTCAAGTAACTCATGACATAATTCCACCTGAAATCACATTTTGTTAGTTCTGTTACTTGTGCATATTCTGAACAAATTTTCACTAGTATTGGCATGAGATTGTCACACCAGTTCTTCCATAAAGAAATGGAAAAAAAAAAAATCTCATCATTCAGATGAAAAAAGGGAAATCAAGAGACTTGAATTCTTATGCAGATTCTGTCTCTGTCTGCTTTCGGAAAATTATGTGCCACCTTTTGAAAACATTGAACAACTTCCATGAGGAAATACCACTGTATTAGTATCCCACATCATTTTCCCCTGGAGTACTCAGAAACCCCTGGGAATACAGGGAAGAGCTGGAATACAGCACTTCTGTAGCACAGATTGCATGTTGCTGCAGCTACCGTGGGCTTTTTCAGAGCAAAGCTGCAAGTTATTCATCCACTGAGGTTTTTAAAAAAGTTTTGGGCTGCAGAGACTGCTCTGCGGGAAGTATGATTTATCCTGTGGCTGTATGAATTCTCCTCTGCTGGATACACCCTGGGCTGGGTGGGAACCTGCAGTGCTTGCTGCAGCACAGACAAAGATCAGCTTCACAGTGATGCTGCTGCATTAATGATTGGTATATGAAATTTAGGAGATACGTGAAAGAAATTTGTAGCAAAGACGAAGAAAGCTGCTAGAAGAAAACGTTAATTCTGATAGAGTTCTGAGGTTGCCTTTAGGGAAACAGGCAATATATTCAGGAGACGTAGTATCTTGGATGTTTAAGGCCACTAGCTTGTATCAAATCAACTAATTGTCCAGGACAGTGAAACAAATTTGCCATGACAGGCTAAAAGATAATAAGTTGTTTACTAAAGTTTGGAACTTTACATTGAATGAATTGCCAGATGAATAAGAAATAAATCAGGCGGGAAGAGCTTATTATGGTGTGATGGATGCCTCCTGTAGGGCACAGGCACCATCGTCCGGAAAAGTGCTGTCTTCAGGCTTTATGAGAACTTGGGAAAAAACATCTATAGATGGGTTTTATGCCATAGTCAGCACGCCTGGCAGTCAGGCACGTACAAAGCTTTATGACTGGAAGAGTTCTCAGTTTGTCCCCAGATGCTGAAATAGTAGCAAATCCCTGGATAAATGTACTTGCCAGTGGCAGCAACTTCTTATTCGTTTTCATAACTCTTCCTGAGGTGCTAAGTTCCTGTAACTGCTGCGGATAACTTCTGGTCAGCTTTTCTGTGAACCCATTCAGTATCACTGAAATTTTATGCCATGCGTTGTGACTCTTTGATCGCCAGAAAGATGGAGCTCTGATAACTGATCACTGTGCCTACTTTAAAAAAAAAAAATAAAAAAAAAAATTGAGGTGCTGTCGCATAAGCCATTATCTATAACTTCTTTTACCTGACCAAAGCAGTAGGACTCTTTCAGGGAAATCTGATGTTCTGTGGATATGTTATTGAAAGATCATGCAGGACTACCTGATATAATTTTAAACAAAGCAAACAAAAACCCAAAAAGTTTCTTTTCCAATATCTGACTCAAAGGGAGGCAGGCATGGGGAAATACTGTTCCTCACAAATAATTTTCCTGAAGTCATTCTGATTCCCAGCCCCATAACAGTCTTATGGTGTGATAACCTTAACACCTTTGCACTAGGTTTCTGGTTCTTATTATATAGGAATATAAAGGCAAGGGATATTGTGTCATTATACGGGTGTACTTGAAGATATGGGAAATATTCTTAGAATAGAATCACCTAGGTTGGAAGAGACCTTTAAGATCATCAAATCCAACCATCAACCTAACACTGCCAAAACCACCACTAAACCATGTCCCTCAGCGCCATGTCTACCCGGCTTTTAAATACCTCCAGGGATAGCGATTCCACCACTTCCCCGGGCAGCCTGTTCCAATGTTTGATGACCCTTTTGGGGAAGAAATTTTTCCTACTATCCAATCTAAACCTCCCCTGATGCAACTTGAGGTCATTTCCTTTTGTCCTGTCGCTTGTTACTTGGGAGAAGAGCCTGACTCCCACCTCACTACAACCTCCATTCAGGTAGCTGTAGAGAGCGATAAGGTCTCCCCTGAGCCTCCTCTTCTCCAGGCTAAACAACCCCAGTTCCCTCAGCTGTTCCTCAGAAGACTTGTTCACTAGACCCCTCACCAGCTTTGTTGCCCTTCTCTGGGCATGCCTAGCACCTCCATGTCTTTCTTGTAGTGAGGGGCCCAAAACTGAACACAGTATTGGAGGTGGGGCCTCACCGGTGCTGAGTACAGGGGGTTGATCACTTCCCTAGACCTGCTGGCCACACTATTCCTGATAAAAGCCAGGATGTTGTTGGCCTTGACCACCTGGGCACAATGCTGGCTCATATTCAGCCGACTGTCAACCAACACCCCGAGGTCCTTTTCTGCCAGGCACCTTTCCTGCCAACACTGAAGTTGAAGGCTCTAACTTAGCTGTTCTACCTGCCTAATATTCCCACAGTTTATAGTCAACAGGGCATTCAGCGCCCAAAATTTAGTTCAATGAATTTCTCTGGTAAATCCTGCTTCTCTTCACCGGTAAGATGGAGCTCAGGTAGAGGAGCCAGCTGAATTACCTGGCTGAGCTGGTCACCTAGAGGTAGCTGAACATGCCTCTAGGAGACTTTGTCTAACCAACAGTGGTAAAAGCCAAACGCAAAACAGGGAACAGCCACTGAAGTGTTGGTTAAAAGAGGCAGCTGGGGGACCCCTAGTGCAGCCTTCCAATAAAAGTAGGGCTATTCCCAACACTAGACTGGCATGTTTCTGTCTAGCCAAGTCTTGAAAATTCCCAATAATGGTGATTCCACAGCAGATACCTTGTACCCTGCTGAGAAGATATACGTATTGGGAGTGATGAACAACTTGTCTGTACAGTATCCCAAAACATGACAGTTGTTGGTCTGAAACAATTGTACTACCTGCTACGCAATGCAGAGGCAAATCTAAGGCCAAAGAACCAAAAGCAGTGACACCAGTAAGGAAATGATTAAAGAGATTTTTATGTAAAGGTTTGTGATGAAGATTAAACTTTAATCAAACAATGAACAATTGAGCATCCAAGGAAGGTGTTTATGGGGGAGAGAGAAAAATCTGTGCTTCTTTTCAGGCTTCCAACACTTATGCAGTTAACTAAACTATCGAAGCCATACTTTAATAGCCATATATTTGAAGGTGAACATCATGGTCTGGCAGAGTAACATATTCATACAAGAACTCTTAACTCCATTAGAAATTATTGCCTCCAGTCAATGTATGTACTGAAAATGTCGTAGGAAAATATAGAGTGGAAAAAAAATTAATACAGTATTTTGGGAATATTACATTTTCATATACTTTAGCGAGAATCCGCTTTCTTCATCATTTTGATTATAAGGATCCCTAAGCATGTGATGAATGCCTCTAAGCAGAAATGTGGTGTTCAGAAAGACATATGACTCACCATTGTACTTGAACAATTTCTTTCTCATTTTGAGCTCAAATGTAGTAGCTGAGCACACTCCTGTCCTATCTCTGTTTCAAATGTCCTCTCACTTTCTTATGGCCTCATTATAAGAAAGTGAGAGACATTTACTAAACTGCTTTTCTAAAATACTTTGGGAAAGTCTGAAGAAGGCTTTCGATACAATCTGCCTGAAATTTAACCACATTTTTTACAAAGTTAAAAGGAGATATAACAATATCTCTTGCCTTATGAAGCGACTTTACTTTCCAGTGTGCATTTGCAGGCAATGGTCTGGATACTTCTATATGTGTTCAGTTTTGCAACACCCAGTTACTGGCTAGCAATTAAAATACATAACTAAAACTACAATATATACAATACCAAAGAGAAAAGCACGGTTCTGATTTACTTTGATTTACTGTCTATAGTTTGAGATTCTCATCTATTCTATGCTTGGAGATTTTCAGAAATGCATCTTTACTGCTTACTCCTAAAAGCAGTGGATACATGTAATCATATTTTGGATGGCTCAAACTCATGAGGCATCTTCAGACACTTCCTAACAGTGGAGAGCTGGAAAAGCAATAAACATGAGGGTGAGATGAGGTTAAATAAAAAAAATTAATATTTTATTTTTCTTTCTGGAAAATGTCAAGGTTTTAAATAAAATGTTTAAATGGAGTATGCCAGTTTTGATATCACTGTGTTAAAAAAAAAATATCAAATTAAATATTTCACTAATGCAGATTCTTTTATGTTGTTAGAACAGAACCGACAATGCTCATGTCCCTTTGCTGTTCAATGAGCGGCTAGAAACTTGCCCTGCTTTGTCACATAGCTTCTTCCTGCCTTCAGCCACACCGTATGTTCACGTTACCCTTTGTGAGCCGGCAGAGGCTAGTTCAGGCTTTTCACTGACGTGACCAGAAGGTGCGTAGTCAACACAAACCCGTGCTTAAGCTAAAAAAAACAGCACATTCATATTGCTGTAAATCATCCATCCCTTCTGAGCAAAGGCACAAAGTCTTTTCTTTGTGCTCGTGGAAGTCTGCAAAGCCACACCTACAGTCCGGTGTTCAAAATATCCAATTTGTAGATTTTGCAATATTCAATTGGCATGTTCTTTGGGGAAAAAAAAAAAAAAAAGAGGCTATAATAAATGCAAAGGACCCTTGAGAGACCCTTGATTTTTACTGTAAGATCCTGTTATAAAACTTTTTTCAAAGTGCAGTTTCATACAGTCACTAAACATGTATTACCTCATGGTTTTCAAGCCCCTTGGCTTAGATTATGACAGTGAACAACATTCATTACAGTTCAGAGAGGAGTTTCGCATAGAGGCATTCAGACAGATTTATCTTCTGCTCATTCAAACTTGAAATAAACCATATCAAGCACACACAAAGTAATATATTGTCTCCTCATGGCTAAAGGTCACTGGTGCACCTCCTCAAGACATCTGAAGCAATCCTAACAAAGTTGTCATACTTTCAAGTCGTATTTACTGGACCTAATCTTCTTTGAACCGTGTCACTGCTGCTGGAATAAACAGGGACATGGTTGTCAAGGGCTTTTAATTTTCAGTGACAGCTGTCAAAGGGTCTTTCTTAGACACCAGTCATATTTTAGATAAGAAAATAGAGTTTCAGGCTGCATGCCGGCCACAGAACATGAGCAGTTGTGATTGCATACAGCCTCATTTCCCCAGTTTAATTTGAAATCGCAAATGGTAAATTGGATTTTATGGTTCAAATAAGATAGAAACAGAGACCAATTATCTCTCGTTTATTTATTACTTTTATCAATCAGTGTTTATTTTATAAATTAACTGACATGTTGTCCTAGCTCAAAGCAATGAGATTGAACTTCTTTTTCTTTTTTATAACCTGAATCTCATATGCGCTTTTAAAAAAGAACAATGGACTACAGGAAATCAAAGCCAAGGTTGTGGGATATAAGTTGGGTCGTTAGGGAATCTCCAGTGCAATGTTTCATGGTGGGTGGAAATAAAGTGACAGATGACCACTAACCTTAAAAGGTTTTGCTTTATGGTCCTAGAAGTGTTTCCGGGAACAGGGAAGACACATGACGCAGGATTTTGCTACAGGCTCAAAGATTGGTGTATGAAACTAAGGAAAGCATAACACTGTCAAGTATGTTTCTTTTGAGCTCATTCATCTTCTAACCTTAACAAGGGAAATATAGGAAGTGGAGCCATGTGCAAACAAATATTGGAAAAAAGGAGAAGTAAAATGAGCTGATACAAAGCAGACGGTTGAGATTTATGAAACTGAGCTTTTCATTCTCATCTCTCACCTCCTGCTTCTTGCAATTTATTTTTCTCCCTTGCAGCCTACTGCATCACTCCTAGGTTTTCAAAGGAGTTACCAGATTCTGAAGGACTCCAGAGAGGCATCACAGAAGCAAAGATTTAGGAAATACTGAAAGACACCAATGGCACAGGCCTGAAGGAAGGTTGGACACAGCTACTTCCTACAGCTCAGAGTTAATTGTTCTGGGAGAAGAGAAGGCAGCATTATCCATAGGATCGGAGTGTTCCTCAAAGCACAACTTTAAAAAAAATTATTCTTTCTACAGAAGACCTTCTTGGCTATGGCTCCAGTGACCTTGTACTAGAGCGGGCAAATATTCACTTCTGCATTTATTCCACAGCCTAGTTCTTTCCTTTACATTTTAATGAAAAAGTACCTCTGAACCTCAAAGGGCGCTGTCGAAATGCCTCAGAAGAATCACTCAGAAGTTACAGTGCCCAGCCTAGAATAAAAAGAGACAGATCTCCTGACAGACATGACTAACTATAATGTCTAAGTCAGTTTACAGCTTGATCAAGATGAAAATTTGCAGATATGCAACTGAACAAAGCCATGCATTGGAAATGCAAGTTATAAACCCACCTTTAAATGCAAAATTATTCTTTAAGAGTCTAGAAATATGCTAAAAGAAAAACTTCTAAGTACAGATATAAAGGATATATGTTTTAGTTGAGACATTGACTAAAACCATAATAAGAAGATCAAAATTCATTTGGTCTCTTTTCCCAGCACGTGTTTACAAAGAGCAGAAGGAGGCTTCAGTCCAATAAGAGTCTAAGAGCACATTGTTGCACTCGTAGAAAAAAATGAAAACACAAGTACTAAAGAAAATTTAGTTTTTTATCAGGGATTTAGTTTTAGGTTTGAGACCTTAGATTGCTTTTTCAGTGTTAGAAAGAGCTCTCTCCGTGGGGTAGGTAATACAGATAAACCTGTTTTACTACTCTTGTACTCACCTCCAAAGACTCAACTATTGGCCACTCTTTGGGACAAAATGTACGACTGGAAGGAGGATGCAATTTGGTGTCTGACACTTTGATAATTAATCAGGAAGAACAGCAAGTATTATCCATCTTCTCTGATGTCAGCTGTCTGAAGTTCAGTGTCCTGTCCAGGCTAGTCGCCGAAGCTCTCATTAAAATGAAGAGAACGTTAAAAACAATCTGGAGAGTTATTAATTTCATTCTGAGATCGGTATTTGAGGTGAATGGGATGAACTGTTTCCCGGATGTGGCCATTTCTTTTGCTGATATGTAGGGAGTTCGACGACCAGGCTAGATCAGATACTGATCTTTTCTATCCAAGGTGAGACAAGACCTGCTGAACAGCACAGAGATGCCCAGTGCTTAATGGTCGAGTGATTAAAGCTATTGTCTCTATTTATTTGTCCCTGTTTCACTATATAGCTCCTAAATAGAACCATTCCCAGGCTGCTTATTGCCTATATCAGATTTAAAAGCATAGTTCACATGTCTTCATACGAGCCCTCAGTATTTACCACTGCAATAACATCACCTCACAGCTCTGGTAATATGCTTAGAGGTTTTATATATAAACCATGATCATCTTTTCCATTACATTATGAAATTCTTGGAAAGTATACATCATTGGGAGTTCTTAGGCCAGATGTACAAAACCAATAAGATTAAGTGTTTAATTCCCATTGTATTAATTCCAAACAGATTTAGTTGTATATTAAATGTGTGTGTGTGTATATATATATAACACACCGCCTTTATTCTGGAGTTTCCTGGTGTTTGTCTGTGAACGTAGTGCATAATACTGCGGCTACTAGACACACCTAAGACTTTTGGCAAATCTTTCTTCTCAGTCTGTCGATTTGTTGCTTTGATTTTGTCCAAATGCAACTACTAAGCCAATTTTCGTAATAAAGAGCAAACCAGCTGCTGATAGCATGATAGCAGAAGGCATGCTATCACAAGGCACTTCAGTAAACTCCAGCAATTTTTCACTCTGCAGAAGGTGTATTTTGTTATTCGTTATGTACCGGGAAGGAATGCATTTGACTCTACGGAACTGTCCCTTAGGACAAAGCTCAACTTCTTCCATTTAGTTTCACAGGGCTGACTGAGGTGTCTTCATTCTGTGGGTTTCAACGAAATTTAGCTGTTAAGTGCACACATGTATTTAGGGACCCAAATCCCATAGTGTATTTAGTGTTGTTAAACCTATTAATGATGGAAAACAGAATCTTTTTGCAACCTAGATTAGCTCCTGCCTGGGGGAAAATGTTCCTAACTCAAAGCTCTCATTTACTTATCTTTTCATGGCTTTGTGGTTTGTTTTGGGCTTTTTGTTTTGTTTTGTTTACTTGCTTCAGTAAGATAACCTGCTCTCACATAAGACTTTGATCTCTCCCCATTCACACACAACCCCTAGGCGGAAGACGAAAAGATGACGTGTGCCTCCTGAATTGTTCTTATATTTTTAATAGCTTTGTTATTATTAGAGGGTAAGGCTAGTGTTTGGTATGTAGGTCGCCTCACGTTTTCAGTTCTTTCTGCCATTGTACTGGAACAATTTGGAGCAGATTTTCTCAGGAGGAAAGATAAGGACCCTTAAAGGATAGTCTTTTAAGAACGGGCCTAATAATTCTAAAGTGTAATCCTTAATGAGATCATTACATATGATATTCAGTGACTGATTGACTGGCTATGTCCATATTTACACATGGCAAAAAAAGTATTCCAAATCATTGGACTATTTTACAGATGAGTGAGGTCAACGGTATATTTGGCATGCACCTCAAGTTTTTTTAACATTGTTTAGAGCATTTTCCAGATATTTGGGATGCAAATAACAATATTAAGCCTCTTATTCGCTTTTACCTGTGCATATTTCAGAACAACTGGTAAGTAAGAATGTGTTTTATTCTTCTGGGACAGTCACGTTGAGTTACTGTCATGCTGTGCAGCACCCTGATATAACACTCCAGGGTATTAAAAGGTAAGGAGTGCTCTTCAGCTATTCTCAGAAGTTTGGGAGCTGGTAATGAATAGGTCAGCATAGGAAAAGGATATTGCTATGAACTACCATAAAGAGGAGCTGTTTGGTATGCAGTATGCTATAAAGGTGTCTGAAACCCAGCGGATTCCCAGCAGATCTCCTATACTTTATAATACAGGCAATCACTGTAATTACACTGCTGAAAAGTGCAAGAGATATACTATTATACCTTTTTGATAATGACCCTACAGAGTCAGTTTGTGAAGACAGAAGGAAAACTTGTGAGAAAGCACAGAGTAAACTAAGGGGTGTAAATTCAATCCTCCCAATCATATGAATTACTACTAATCACGTTTCATAAAAAGTCATTGCACTGTTACAATAATTTTACAGCAATCCAACTGCAAAACAATTATAATTGTGCTAAAAGTATGTGAAAAGGTTATCATTAAATCCACCAAGTCAAGCACTCAGAAATTGCCATTTGTTGCACTACTGTAAATTTAGCCTTTTTACACATAAGTCACAACAGGTTGAGTTTACATGATCTCAACTGCTTTTCCCCAGAAGTCCCGCCTTTACCCATGCACAGGTTAGACAGTTCTCGATTAACACAAGGGCCTAATCAATGTAAGATAAGTTTGAAATTGGCCTTGCTTTGAACAGGGAATTATACTACACAATGCCCCAAGATTCCTTCCAATTTAAATTATTCTATCATTCTTTGTAGTACTTTTTCTCCATTCTCATTGCTGATTATATAATTCTAGATTTTATTATAAAGTGATAAAACCCCATTTAGAATAACGAAGCTTCCTATGATGACACCACCATTTTTAGTAATGGAAGACCAAAAATGGAAACATACCCAAGGCCAAACAGGAAATATGCAGGAGAATGAAGGGAATTAATTCAAATCTCAGGGTAATATCATACCTACTGTTTCAACCACGCTCAACTCCAGTACATTTTTAAAAATAGCTTTAAAACCAGATCTGCTTTTAAAAGCTGAAGCAACTGAATGGCCCCAGGGTCCTCCTTTGGAAGATAACAGTATGCCTTTAGAGATATGTTAAATTTCTGAAAATTGTCTTCCGTACAGTAATGCAGTGGTCAGAGCTTCCAATTCACAATGCCAAGAAGCTCCAGTCCCTTCCTTTCACTTATTTCTTGGCAGCTGCATCCCTACATCACTGTATTGCCCAAGACCAGCCAAAACAAACCTTAAGCTCTGATGTAAGACACATGTCAGCGAGATAAAAGACTCATTAGAGTGAGCCATCAGATTCATATTGATAGGAGTCAAATGCCAAACATTAAAAGCTTTAAGTGAGGGAATTTGCCAAGAAAGTCAGCTTCCAAGTCTGTTTCCAACATCCTCTTGACAGAATTCACTGCCTCTTTTGCTATTAACTATTTTTATAAAAACTTGAAAATTTAGTTCAGAATTAACATCTTCCTGTATTTGCATGAGTACATTATATACATATATATTTTATATATATCTTTTTTCAGAAAAATTTTAATTCTAATTATTATCAGAACCACTTAGAGAAAAGCCAACTATGAGTGGAATATCATTTTTCAAGGCTCTGTGGTGGCACATAATAATGAACAGGCAGGTTCTGTATTAATTGTTTGATGGCCCCCACTACTGAGAGAGCACTGGCCCGCTGAAATGGCCCACCTTGCATCAATGCCACCCTAGGTCAGGTTTCTGTGGAGCAAAGCTGACCCACGTACTTTCGCACCTGGATCTGATCCCCTTTTAATGTGATATTAGACGTTCGCAGCGTAACTGAAAACATTCTTTTTATAATTCTAATCAAAGTCCTCAGAGCAATGAGGTGGCACCCTTGCATTTGCTTCATCGGGGTTTTGTAGCACGATGCTGAGGGTGTGGTTCATTACCATCTCATGCTAGGAAAGCATGTTGACTATGTAAGTGTCCATGGCCCGTTGGGATAGAGCTGGAGGACTCCTGTGTGAAGGGAGCCAAACGCAGGGCAGTCCTCAGCCAGATGGTTTAGCTGGAGAGGCTCTTTGGACAAATGGCTGAGTCTGTGTGTCTTCGTGCAGTGAATGAGCTGGCTTAGTCCAGAAGTGACGATGGCAGCCAGCTTGGAAGAAACTTGTTATGTGGATAATCAGAGGACAAGGGATCTGGAACAAGGCAGGGAAAGAAACAAATCATCTATTCAGATCTTGCAGTTGGATATATTTGTTCTAGAAATGAAAAGAACAGTAACTGCGAGGTCCTTTATGCACTACTGAGCTTTACTATTTACAGAACAGAAGTGTCATGGTTTAACCCCAGCTGGCAGCTAAGCACCACGCAGGCACTCATTCACCTTCCTTCCCTTCCCCGAAGTGGGACAGGGAGGAAAATGGGAAAAAAGTAAAACTTGTGGGTTGAGATAAAGACAGTTTAGTAGGACAGCAAAGGAAGAGATACTATTACTACTACTACTACTACTACTACTACTACTACTACTACTACTACTACTACTAGAATATATAAAAGAAGTGATGCACAATGCAATTGCTCACCACCTGCTGACAGATGCCCAACCCATCCCTGAGCAGCAACCACTCCACCCGGCCAACTGCCCCCGGTTTATATATTGAGCATGATGTCATATGATATAGAATATACCTTCGGCCAGTTTGGGTCACCTATCCTGGCTATGCTCCTTCCCAGCTTCTTGTGCGCCTCCTCACTGGCAGAGCATGGGAAGATGAAAAGTCCTTGACTTAGTATAAGCTCTGCTTAGCAACAACTAAAACATCAGTGTGTTATCAACGTTATTCTCATACTAAATCCAAAATACAGCACTATACCGTCTACTAGGAAGAAAACTAACACCGTCCCAGCTGAAACCAGGACAAAGAGTTTAAACCAAGTAACATAAAAGTATTTTAGAGGTTTCCACTGACTCAGAAAGGTGTGACTCAGGTCTAACTGTACACCGAAAGCCTAATTTTACCATCACAGAATTTACTTCTTTACAATTCTTTATACTTCTTTACAACTCTGATTTGGTTATAATCAGTAAAAAAGATTCACCAGGGTATACAAGTACATGCAGAATATTATGTTCTGAAAATCAATGAATCACAAGTAAAACATGACTTCCCCAAAGAAAGGTTTATAAATGTTTTATAAAGAGAGAGCCAAATGTTTTCATAACTCATTTTGCGTATGGACAATATGAGAAATATTGATGTCATGCTGCAAAAGGTATAGAGAGAACAGTAAGCAAATATTTCCTGTTGTGCTGTATGTTGTACTGTCTTAAATGAGTTCTCATGTGACTGAAGCGCCTACTCTAGCTTCCCTTTCATCATGGCGCCAAAATCTACCCTTTCATTTGCACAAAGCGTTTGTTAATCTGATGACCAGATGAAATTTACTTGTTTTAGCCAAGCCCTACTGATTTAACTACATTTTTTTTAAGAATTCGTCTGTATACTCACCCTGCCTTCACAAGAAAAGCAGTAACTCTTTAGGGCTGGGAGGGTTCACTAGCTATATAGGGCTCTCCATTAGTGGACATATACATCTCACTCTAAATCTTTCTCATTCCCTCAAAACATGCCTAATGTTCTTCAACATTAACCCAAAGAATTCACAGATCCTAATTCAGTGGATTGTACTACAGACGTTAGTTATGTATTTGTATCCAAGACACCTCTGTTTGTGATTAATAATTCAATATAAGAACAAGCTTGGCAGCTTGCAAATGAACAAGGAGGTCAGTGTTCAAAAGTCTAGTAGCAACTTCAATGAACAGGAGACTCCACCTGGAGTACTGTGTCCAGCTCTGGAGTCCTGAGTACAGGAAAGACATGGACGTAGACCTGGTCCAGAGGAGGACCATGGAAATTGTCAGAGGGCTGGAACACCTCTCCTATGAAGACTGGCCAAGAGAGTTGGGGTTGTTCACCCTGGTGAATGGAAGGCTCCAGGGGAGACCTTGTTGCAGCCTTTCAGTACTTAAAGGGGGCTTATAAGAAAGACGGGGACAGACTTTTTATCAGGGCCTGTTGCGATAGGACAAGGGGTAATGCTTTTAAACTGAAAGAGAGTAGATCCAGACTAGATTTGAGGAAGAAGTTTTTTATGATGAGGGTCATGAAATGTTGGCCCAGGTTGCTCAGAGAGGTGATAGATGCCCCATCCCTGAAAACATTCCAGGTCAGGCTGGATGGGTTTCTGAGCAACCTGATCTAGTTGAAGAATTCCCTGCTCACTGTGGGGGGGTCGGATGAGATGACCTTTAAAGGTCCCTTCCAACCAAAACTATTCCATGCTTCTGTGATTCTACATACAAAAGCCCTAGCAGTCCGATTCAAGTAGAGATTGTGGAACTTCATTTTCTTCACTGAGCACTATCACTTGCAAACTACTGATATACTCTGAACTAATGACATATGTTAAAGAGCTTTAAAATAATTAAGCAATTAGAAACACAAAAGATAATGTGATTACAAAGTTTGCGGTTTTTTGGGCTTTCTTTGTTTGCTTTTTTTGTTGTTTTTTTCTTTTTTTTAAGCCATCAGAGGACTGATTGAAGGAGTGCTACAAGACTGTTCTTTTAAGTAAGTTCCTGATCATAGGTAGAAAAAGAGGGGGATGGATCAGGAGCATACATTCCCATTTCCAACATTAGTCTAACCTTTGTTTTTGGAAATTAGGTGCAACTTTCAAGTGAAATTGACTAATCCTGATTTGAAAAACATCTGAGACGAAAACAGCCCACACTATAATCTCAGAGTGTTTATTACTTGCCCAGTATTTAAGGTCAGAAGGGATTTTAGAAATCACTTTCATACCCCAGCAGAGGACATTTTGTCCAGGCATCTCTGCATTGAGACAAGCATCTAAACTGTCAGTAACTGTAATTTTCAAACAGCAGCCATGGATGTAACGACATGAGGGGACGCAGATTGCCAAAGGAAGACAACTGCATCACTGTAGTGGTCACTGTTAATCACTATCTGAACAAAGAAGAACAAAAAATCTTAAACAAATCTGACCAGCGATATGATCAGTTGATCCGCTATGAATAGTAGATGAGAGTTATTTTAGTTAATACATTTCGATGAGCTATAAGCTATGATTATCTATGACTGGCAACTATGAACATTTGTATGTAACTCAGCAGATTAAATGTTTTAGAGGGTCACAGAGCTAAACCAAATTTTAAGTTTTAGGGAATGATCAGCCCATGGATGTCAGAGGGATAGTCAGGAGCAGTCCTTTGCTCCTGGTTTTTGCCCAGCTTCATGAATGCCCAGATTTTTCACTTATTTCTCTTTTATGCCAGGTTTAATCTGCTGATGCAACAACTCCTCTCGACTGACACCATTAAAGAGTGCAAGAGGAATTAGTCCTGCTCTCCACAGTTAGTGAAACAAAATAAAGATCAAGAGTAGTAAATAAAGTTTCATAAACATTTGCCATTTATTTATTTTCAAAGCCCTTCCTTTTTTGTTTTGGTTTTGGTTTTGGTTGAACAAAGGGCCAACAAAGTCATCTGGCTCTAATTACCTTCAGGGGATTTGGAGATGATAAAGCCCTGTGGCTCCTACAGGAACACAGGAATGGAGTTATCAGTCTCTAAAGTCTGTTGGACCCTATTCTCTTTCCAGTTCTTTTCCAATTTCCTGAAAATTTCCAGGGCATTTTAAGACTGAATCATTTAATTTTCTTCATTACCTGCTCCCCTGCTATTTCTAAGCAAACCCCAAAGGGATGGTTATACTTCTATTTATTTAATTTATTTTATTAATAGTAATACAAAAGGAAAATATTTAACACCCCTCAGCAAAAAAAAAAAAAAAAAAAAAAAAAAAACCCAAAACCCAGAAAAATGCTCCTAAATCTTTGGTTTTAGTCTGTAGAAGAAATTTAGCATGAGTTTCATATCCCTCTGAAGGTATCTTAGAGAGCAGCATGACAACTATATGAAGGTCGAAGTTGAAGAGCTTAATTATTTATGTTCAACCGTCTTCCAGAAAGGGAAAACCAGAATGAATTAGGAGGGAAAAAAAGGAAAAATAAATAGTACTGGAAAAATAACAGTTACTTTGCACCTATATTGCTGACAGTCTTTAACAAAGGCTGCCCTCAGACCTGCTGGCCCCATAGCAAACTGAATTTGTTGTGATTTCAGAAATACACTTCGTTATAATGTGCGCCAAGCCTTCCTGCCTCCTCCTCTCCCGCTCCCCAAAGGGAGCTGGTAACTGGAGCTCTTTGTGTTATGCTTCAGTGATTCACACAGCATTTTAATTCCTTCTCTGGGCTTGCAAAGAAAATCCTTACATGTTGTATTTTATTGAAGGACGGGAGGAGGAGAAGGAGGCTGAAAAGAATATAAAGAATAGTTGAAGAGAAAAGGGAACAATACATGGAACAGCCTTCTAGAAAAAGCGAATATCATTTAAAAAAGACACTACAACTGGGAGGCCAGGAAGACAAACAGTTTCCTATTATTAACAATCAATAAAATGTTGGTTATTATAAAAATATCTTTATTATAAGCTGGAGGTTTCTAGACCCTTGGTAGAAAGCTCATCTAGACCTCCTGGTACTTGTGCACAAGAGAGTAACTACTACTCTCCCTTCCCGTTAGGCCAAACAGCCACCAAACCTGGAGGAGAGCACATTCATTGCCACATCCGTTTCTTTTTAGAGGCGCTTGAATACGGCACATCCCCAGTTCTTAGGACCTCTCTTGGTAGGTAACGGATAATATTGACATTCGCTAACAAACTCCATGTTATGCAGTTGAATCCTACAGAAACGCATGCATGTCCTAGCTCGATTCTGCCTAAATACATTAAATATAACTGAAGCAAGATTAGTATTACAAACACAAGACAGGAACACACGGTAATTTTGAGTTATGATTATCTCAACGAACAGCGATCAGAGTCCATTACAGTCAGGAATTTTGCAGGATCTGTGAGAAATGATTCAAAGGAAATATTCCAAGAAAGAGAGTATATGGATACTGCATATTTTTACGATGTATCTGCTTCTGGGAGAAAACCATCTTGTTTTGGCATTTGCATAAAACACTAAAAAATTTAATTTAACCTGGTCTTTCTGTTAATGTAACAGTGCAAGGCTAGAAAATGAGGAGATCTAGGAAAGTTAATTTTCATACAATAGAATGACACTTAATAGGCATGAAAATGACCTGTATAATCTACTAAGTATGTCTGATCTAGTTATTAAGTTTCCAAGTCAATATGTGTAAAAAAAGCTTATCTTTTCATATAGAGGAATCAATTTTTTTTGTGTGCTCTGAGCCCTCAGAGGTTAATTAGAAAGCAGAAGGAATGAAAACTAAGTCTCTGCTTTTTATAAGAATGTGTTATTGTTTTTCACGGGGAATGTTTAGTAATGCATCTCAAACTAGCTTGTTTAAAGACCACATCTGTGAATAACAGAACTATAAGCACCAAAAACAGTCTTAGGAAAACAGGGCAGTTCACAACTTGGGTAGAGGCAGAACTGGCATGGAGTAGGTGTGAATTTACAGAAAAGATGAGGGTTGCTAAGAAGTAAAATACTTTCTGATCTTAGTTCTGTCCCTTAAAACTTACGAAAGCATATTTCTTTTTAATACGAAAACTAAATGTTTTCTACAGCTGAAAATATTGCAGGAAGGTTACTTAATCTGTCTGCAGTTGGTCTCTCTAAAAATCAGCTGAAATCATGTATCTTAGTAAATAAAAAGGGATGTAATTTTTGAAGGAGAAGACACATCCAAAGACAAACTGGAAAGACAGCCAAATGCTCTGGGTGTTAATACTGGTGGCCTGCAGCCATACTACCTTGGGTTATGATCTTAGCTTCTCATAGGACAAGCGAGGTCAGACTTGGTCGATACTCAAACAGGACGCCTACAAAGTAAATCCAGGTGCTGCAAGTCATAGTGCCGCCAATTCAGGAGCAAGAACTTTTCTTCTGTCTTGAGCATTTAATCACTGCCGCGGGCACGATCATAGGGGTCATTCTACTCCTGGAAGCGCTGCCTTCTGAACAGCTATAAAATTGCAGTCCTGACCACTCGAGGGCATTAAGAAAATCATGTCAATTCTTAAAGTGCACAGACATTAACCTTACTAGCCTGTCCAGATTTCAATCAGATATTATTTCAGGCTGTTTTCACTGATTAAGTAAGTATTCTTTTCACCTCTTTTGTAAAGCCGAGCGCTATTGTTGCTCTGTTCTTTTGCATGCATACACACTTAGCAAAAAACATACTTCGAGCATTGTCTGGTTTAAAGGTTCTTTGTAATTAAAAACCAACATATTTTGGCCAGAAGACTAAAAAAATATCACTAATGATATTCCAGGTTTACCACAATTTTAATTGCAGAATTTTATTTATTATTTTACTCTGTTAATATTTTTCAGCGGTGCTTTGAAAATGCAAATGATCATTATAGTACTCTCTTAGCATGTTCCCTGGTTCACTTTTTAATCTTCTTTCTACGGTATTTCCTACATTCAGAGACCTTTCCGTTTCCTAATACAGTGGGGACTTTTTTCAGATTTGCCTTCAGAAATCACTTCCTTTCTGAGAACCACCAATAGCAATATTTTTACTAGATCTACTTAAGTCTAATATTTGTATCTTGGTCTTACGGGACGGGTTCCCAAAAGCCCCAGAATGGTTTTGTCCCACTTCTTTGCAGTAAGGCTCAGGTTCCCAAATGCTAAGCAGCCTGAATTCAGATTGCCTATTACAGTACCTAATTTAGGCATCAGAATTGCAAGAGTTTCCAAGTTCAAAGTAGTAATGAGCAATCTGTACAGCCCCAGAAACAGGCAAAGTGGCCTGGTCCTACCTCAGGGGTCGTGTTCAGTTATACAAATATGATGCCAAGCAAGGTCAGGAAACTATTCAGTCAGAACTCACTGTTAGAATGTTATGGTTAAATAAGAGGAATCTTAGACTTACTATATATTTTGAGTATTATGAGGGACCACTGCATAGCTTAAATTTCTTATTAATTAAATTTAACATCCCTTAATTGCACACTGTGGTTTCCTCACAGTTTCTAACCTAATACTGACTATAGAAGAAGAGAAGAAGACGGTACTTCAGAGCTGTTATGCATAAGACAAGTCCTTTTCTCTTTAAAATTCTCTTTTTTGTATGAAGGTCCTCTTTATGAACAAGTCATTCCCCCACTGCAGTCGGATTTTTCTACAGAAGTCTAACTTTCCAGATCTGTAAGTTTTTTGTTGGTGGGGTTTTTTGGTTGTTTTTTTTTTTTCTTTCTCAAATGATCCTCGGCTAATTTTCTGTAGAATGGTCAGTTTATCTGTGACTACTTCATGAGAACATGTGAAACAGTGTCAAATGACTCATTATAGTCAATAGATATGACATTTACTGTTTCTGCCCTATGTATAAGACCTGTTACCCTGTCACAGAAAGGATTCAGTTTTTACCATATTTTTTCTTGACAAATGCATATTAACTGTTTGTCCTGTCCTTGTTCCTTTTTGTTGTTGCTGCGTTTTTTTGTTTTCTTTTTTCCTTTTTTTTTTCCCTTAGATGCTTACAAATAATTTGTTTCGCTCCATGTCTCAGTCATTTTCCAGGAACCAACAACTGAGCAGCTGTGAACTCTCAGTTTGGTTTGAGCATGGTTCCTTCTTGTTGAAGTCAACAGAACCGAAATAGGTACGTAAGTGCTCTTCTGCGTAAGAATGGACAACGACAACAGAGCAAGTGTCTGTACGAAGTACTTAGGGTGAAATGTCAATATGTTAGGCTTTTTCTCATGAGACTCCCTACCTGGTGTTTAACACAAAACCTTTTCACATCTTTATAAGCTGCTAAGAAAAAATACTGTCTTTATTGACCAGTTTTTAAATATTGCTGGGATAGAAGAATAATAACGAAGAGAAGTTGCTGTCATAGTGTGATTTACAGTCCAACAAAATATTTTATAAATCAAGAAAATATATCTGGGAATAACAAAGGCTGTGTCTACACCATAGAACTCTGTCTTCAAAAGCACTGACTCAGAGATGCGTTTTGGGTCATCATGCTTCACCAGGAACACCCAGGAACAGTATGATCCTTGGCTATATAAAAAGTAGCAGAATATCGTCCCTCTGATAGTTGGAAACTAAGTTCTAATTTCTTGTCTAAATTTATCCATAGCCATGATTTGTGTTAGTAATTCAGTTCTGCTGACACTACATAAGATATTCCAGTGTCTGGTTTTTTTGTTTTGCTTTTTTTCTCTTTCTAAACGACACAAATTGAAACTTGAAATGATACCCCATACTAGGCAGCAGTGATAAATAAGCACTAGAAAAGTTTATGGGAAAAGTGGTGGACTCTTCTCCCACCAGTTAGCATTTTAAAAATGAAATTATAATATCTGCCTTAAAACTGCATTTTAACCCAGTGTCTGTGTGCATGAAAAAAGAGAGGGCTGAACAGATGGATGTGTTGATCTCTCTGGCTAAGGAATTTTTTAATCTATCAATTTTCCTATTACTCACTGCTTTCCAGATTCTCAGGGAAAACAGGATCATCTGCATCATCACATGTATAAGACTTGAAGATCTGCACAACTCTTTCTTTGGAAGCTTCCTACCAGGATTATGACACTTATTTCTTTCTTTCTTTCACCATCCAAGTTTAAAATATACATATAAGGAGGTTGATCTCTCTGCCGGCGTTGGAAATTGGCTTGTGTTAGAGGCAGCACATCAGTAAGTGAAGGCACACTCTCTTGTGGCACTGAAAATTGACTTTTTCAGGTGTTTGGCTACTGTCATTCTGTCTGGGCCAAGCTGACATACTGGATCCAGAAAATCTCTACTGTCAATTCTGAGGAAGTTTCTTGGCAGAAAGGGGAAGGAGGGTTGCTTTCCTTTGTAACTTGGAGAAGACACCAGCTGCTATGGGCAGACCATACCTGTCACATCCTCATCTGTTCCAAAAGTTTCAGGTACTGTAGCATTTAAACTCCACTTGAGTTCTGTCTGGATCATGCATTTTTTGGCTCTAAGGACTCAAATTATTAAGTCTAAATTAAATCTCTTCCTTGTTGTATTGCATTTTGATGAAGTTGCCCAGAATAAAACATCTGGGAAGGAAGCCTTCTACCCTTCAACTCAGCAGAAGTGAGTTAAAAATGGTGTGTAGAGCTACACAGCTAGTTTTCATCTTTGGGTTTGATAAGCTAACTGATTAAATACATCTTTTGTTTAAAATAACAGGAAATATCATGTCGCCTGACTAATATACTTTGCAGAATGGGTGCAGTCCAGTCCAACCAGTAGAGAAAATTTGTGGGAGCTTCCCTTGAGTGTTATAGTCCCACCCTGATTCCATGCAATATATCACACAAATGTATCGGTGAAAATCTGGAAGGCCCAGGTTACTGTTCTTTACATATGGAAAGTTAATATATTATAAAGTACCAGGAGACATCTTTAATAATCTGAAAGACACTGAAAGTGTCTTTTAACATATTTTTCAAATATAACTCTGTTTCCTCCTTCCTTTGGTTAATCAAAACAAAAACAAACGATCAATGCAACAGCACAAGTTACTTGCATTTCTATAAACAATGTGTGTTTAGAGTTCTAGGTGATGTGTAACAACAGACTTCAATGCAGCTGTGATAATTTACACCATCTTAAGAATGTGGCTGCCTTCACCCTAAGTGATCTACTCTACCACGTTAGTCCTGCAGTCAGGTTTGACAGCCAGGACTCGTGGTCATCTTATTCCACACCACAGAAAAGGTCTGCCAAGAAAGATCCACTCAAAATTCTGAAATGATGATCTAATAGTGATCATTTTTTGATTATAAAATCATTATAACAGACCTAACGTTGGTGTAGAAGTATGCTAATCTGAACAGTGTCATGACATAAATTATCATTCTTTGGGAAAAGAAAAGAAAGTTGAAAATTCAGTACTTTAAGATTGCTCAGTTTTATGAAAATAAGTATCAAAGGGATAACCATAAGACTATAAATACAGTTACAGACACATCTGCCTATAATATTCCAGTGATGTGAGAAGTAAAAGAGAGAGGAAACAGAGGAAAAGAGAGGGAGATGAAGGCAAGGGAGAGAGGGAGAGAAGGAGAAGGGAAGAAGGGATCATAAAAGAACCTGCCTTTATTGGTATCCCATAGAAGACGACTGAAATACATACTGAAGTGCTAAAAATCTTGAAATAGTTTATGCTGAGCTAAAAAATCCAAATACCTAATGGAGGAAGTGTTAACACTTCATGTTTCTCCATCTTTCTATCGCTAGAGAAGGCTTCAGTTTCCTACTTCATTTTTCCCAAATTGGTGTGAGGTCTCATACTTTATGGGCTAAAGACTAACACTATTTGTTTTCAGCCTGCATTTATAATAAACTAGCAATGCAGCTACCCGCTTATACAATGTATTGTGGACCAGAAGAATGAGTGCAAATTGCAGTATTTCACAATCAATATTTCGTTTTAATTGACACAGGGAAAACTCATATTTTTTCCATGCCACAAAGATAACTGAGTGAGAAAAAAAAAATGGCTTTTGAATACTATGATCCTGATAAAGTTCCATCTCTTATTTTGCACTTGATTTTTTCTTTCTTCTTTATCTTCCCTACCTCCGTACAATTTTTTATCTGAAAGCACATACTTTTTATTAGGACATATTGCTGGCAAATGTGTTGATAGTCTGCATCATGAAGACGAAAGCATAAAGAAGCCAGGAATTTTAGATTTGCTTTTGCACCTGTTGTTTTTGCAGCCAACACTCCACCTGGGACCGATGCTATCATTTTGCCTCTTGAAATTGGGTTACCTTGATATACTTGTAGAAGCTGAAGGAGGAGGAAGCTGGCAATATTTATTTCACTCTGGTTTCTGAAGCTACAAGATCATCTTCTGCATTAACCAGGTTTCCGGTACCTTACACAGTCAAGAGCAAGACGAGCATGGGTAGTGTGAGTTACACCTTGCAGGATGGGTTTCTAAGATATCAGATATGAATTTCTCCTGAATATCCTTAGCCCTTTAGCTTTGACTGGACACCCACATTTTAGATGGTGAAAGTTGGCTGAGATAAAACTCACTCAAAATATTTACCTTCACTAAGCCGGACATAGAATCGCCGAACTTAATTTATCTTCCTTTGTCAAAAACTTCTGAGAATCTTTCAGAATTTTAGTAGTAAATGTAGTCCCATGCCCTAAATATTAGACATCTTAGAATTATTATTGGCAAACTGAGAGATCAGAAAATTCCAGAACTAGAATGAATGAAACCAAACACATCCTACTCATTGCAAAGAAAGAAAAGTAAGATCCTGGTGCTCCAGATCATCATAGGGAATGGTGTCGTTATCCCAAGAACTGAAGAAGTCAGAAGAAATAGTTATGAAGTAACATAGAACTAAGTGACAGAACAGGAAAGCAGAATCTGGACTTTGGGATTTAAGACGGAAACCTCAAAACTGAGAGCCTCTGATATTTAAGCAATGAAAAGTTCACAGCAAATCATGGAGCAGTCAGAGCCAGTGCCTCCCAGTAGGAATGCTCCAGTATAAAATCCATTTGTCCTATTTGCAAGAGTTCACTGTTGCGTGGCGCTTAGGAGCTTGCTATTTTTCTCATCTGCCAAGAACGTACAAGGAGTTACAGGTAAACCGCTTTGGGTCACCTCTTTTGAAGTGCCAAGTACCCTCAGCACTGTTTTGTAACGAGCAGAACCTGACTAGAATACAAACATGGTATTTTTTTATGCTCTCCGCGCAGTCTGGAAAACAACAACATGGTCCCCAAGCAGATTGGCAGATAAATGGCACCGGAGCGCTCTCTTGGCAATGCCTACCTCTGTTAAGGCCCAGAACTCTTTGAGCAATTTCAGCTGTCAGGTTGCAGCAGATGAGCCAACCGTTATCCTGCTCAGACCCACAGGCCTGATTAGCACCTGCACTGTCGCTCTTATATCTGCAAGGATGTAACAGACCTGTTCAACAGCTGCGTAGGTGAAAGTATACCCTGTGGTGTACCTCAGCATCCTGCTGTTGTAGAGGACGTTACTCAGTGAGCACAGCGTAGTTCTAATGAACTGCTTAATGTTTCTGTCTTTGGAGATGACTTTCTGACGTCTACAAGAACTTCTAAGGTATTTCTTCCCCACGGGATGCAGTGACATAGGACAGGTCCTTCACTTAGCTCTGAATGGGTTGGAACTGGAGTCACAGGAAATATACCTGACCTATGAACAGCAATAGGTTAAATCAGGCAAGACTAACACATACGCAATGCTATGAGGGTATGGCTTATACCATATGCCATTCAGAGGGACCTGGACATGCTCAAGAGGTGGGCCAGTGTGAACATCATGAATTTCAGCAAGGCCAAGTGCAGGGTCCTGCACCTGGGTCAGGGCAACCCCCGGTATCACTACAGGCTGGGGGATGAAGGGATGGAGAGCTGCCCTGCTGAGAAGGACTTGGGGGTACCGGGGGATGAAAAATTGGACATGAGCTGTCAATGTGCACTCACAGCCCAGAAGGCCAACTGTTTCCTGGGCTGCATCAAAAGCAGCGTGGCCAGCAGGTCAAGGGAGGGGATTCTGTCCCTCTACTCCACTCTGGTGAAACCCCACCTGCAGTGCTGTGTCCAACTCTGGAGCCTTCAGCACAGGAAAGACACAGACCTGTTGGAACGGGTCCAGAGGAAGGCCACGAAGATGATCAGAGGGATGGAGTACCTCTTCTATGAGGACAAGCTGAGACAGTTGGGTTTGTTCAGCCTGAAGAAGAGAAGGGTCCAGGGAAACATTATAGAAGCCTTCCAGTACTTAAAGGGGGCTTATAAGAAAGATGGGGACAGACTTTTTTGTAGGGTCTGTTGTGATAGGACAAGGGGTGATGGTTTTAAACTAAAGGAGAGGAGATCCAGACTAGATTTAAGGAAGAAATTTTTTACTGTGAACGTAGTGAAACACTGGCCCAGGTTTGCTAGAGAGGTGGTAGATGCCCCATCCCTGGAAACATTCCAGGTCAGGTTGGATGGGACTCTGAGCAACCCAATCTAGTTGAGGATGTCCCTGCTTAGGGCAGAGCAGTTGGACTAGATGACCTTTAAAGGTCCCTTTCAACCAAAACTATTCTATTATCCTGTGATTCTATGATTCTGTGAATCTATGATTCTGTACCTTCTAAAAAACAGATTGATGTCTGCACGTGATAATACAATGAACTCTGTAGACATAGCAACCCAATTTCTTACAGCAAAATATTGCTGTAGTATAGGCAGCTAAGGAGTTTCATGGTTACTGCTACACAGAATGATTTGAAAATAAGAAATCTCACTGGAGAGCCTTCAGTGTGGCATCTTCTTCGGGTAGTGCTCATACCTCTTCACTGACTAGGTAGAATTTAATTCACCTTCCTAAATTAGATGCTTCAGAAAAATATTTAAATATTTGATAAAATGAAATCTATGCATAGATTTTAATATAGCCCAAATAAATAATGACACTGTGAATAACCGTTATGATTAACTTAACAATATTATAGCAACTGGGTTGTATAAATTGACTTGTTTGTGTCTTTCCTTAAGAAAATAGTTCACATATTTCTTACAAAACTCTACTCATGATAGTGAAGTACTGATATATTGGTAAAAGAGTTTACAAAATGTGTTAAATTTATTTCTTTATAAAATATTGGTAATTGCCCAAATATTCCACAAAAAATGTCTTCTCCATGAGGTAATAGAAATTTTTGGTTTGTTTCATGGGAAGAAAAAACCTGCAAAAGGTGAAAAAAATGTTCACATATAATCTAAATTACTCATTCAGAGTTTTCAGCTCAGATTTTCTCTAAATTGCTCTGCTGCAAAAGCCATACATGGCCACGAAAATGCCATTTCTATTAGATTTGCAGGAAAATCTCAGATTTAACTCCTACAAGGATATCAGAAAATTACAGTGCAATGCCTTTATTTGTGAGCCAGGTTACTAACAGTCACCCTTATTTGATTTGTTTTGTGGTAATTTTAACATTGTTATTATATTCATTTCTGGAATAGCTAACTTGTAGTCCCTACATGCCAGAAAGAATTACTCTTTGTGTTACTCTGGAAGATAGAAACAGTCTCAGAAGTTTAACCATTCCATTTGTTTATATGCTGCAATCCTTGATAATTCAATATGGGATTTACCATCTTCGCGTTCACACTAAGGAACACATAAATACCTGATCAGAAGCTCTGGATTCTAGAAATAGTGAAATTAGGAAGCAATGGCTGTATGACTTTTGGATGCATAAGGGTGTTTTCACAAAGAATTATCCCCCCAGGGTGGAAATGTTTTTAAGTGAAGCATAGAAATTTTACCCTCCTCTATGCTTTCCTACATTGCAAGGGCCTGAGTCTCATCTCCTCTGTAAAGTTGTAAACTGATGTAACTCTGTTACTCTCAAGTCTTCCCTAATTTACTCAGTGCTACATCAAATCAGTCCATGGTTATTGTTATAGCATATTGGAAAGTTGCGCATAGGTATTTGCATTGTAATTCTGACACTATATAGAATAGCTTCAGAAATCACGTGCGAGCTTGTACTGCTCTAAGAAAATCCCACTAATGGTCTTTCCCATAGTTGTAAACTTAAATTGACAAAGAATACTAATATTTAATTTATGCTAAAAGAAATTTGCATATAGCAAACGACATTTTTCTTATTACTTAGTAAATTGCAGAGTGTGTCTGAAGCCAGCCATGAGCAAAACACACTTTAATTGTCAATTTAAGTGGATTACTGTGATAGTGTTTCTAAAACTCAATGTAGACCCTTCTAACAGGATTCATAACAGCACAGACATACTTTCTTATCTGAGATGAAATTGCTTGTAAACTATTCTGCTCCAAACAACAGGTTTCTATTTAAGTTACTTGGTTATTTGACAATGGTGGAACAATTCGGAAGTCTAGCGAATGTATCTCCTAATGGGCGTTAGGGTTATCCATCTTTACAAACATTAATCTCTGCAATCCCAGCAGGCACATGCACTGTTTCAAACCGTGATTTTGTTTCTCACCATCTCATGGTGATACATATAAATTACAGCCTTCACCATCTCTGGCCAGGTTTTTCATAAAGTTTCTCACAACCTTTATTGACGTTACAGAGATTCAGCTGTGACTTTTTCCATGTAGGCCTTGTAACCAGTCCTTTTTAAAGGATTTTGATAGCACAAGAGTCAGTTAACCACATAATCAAGTCAGTTTTGACATTGAAGGTTCATTTAAGTGCAGTTGTATAAATTTTTAGGCAGGTATCTAACAGTGGACATGATAGTACAGACAAATCTCAAATGTCACTTTTCATTCTTCCCATTACCTCAACAATTCCAGGTTCATCACAGTGTTGCAACAAGAACTTCGTTGCTGTTCTCCACATGGAATAATTCTGATGTTCCTGAAGACCAGGGACTTCAGGCAATGCCCTCCACCACTAACTGACCTCAACAAGAGATTCTACATCTGAGAACCACTTCCTGGCTCTTGTCAGAAAGAACAGTGAAATAATGATTCCCAGACTTTCCAAAAAGGCAAGACACTCCCAATAACATGGCACTTCTCTGCAAAAAATATGTTCAGATATGAACAATATTTTGAAACTCGGTCAGTGATAACAACTACAAACAATCAAAGCAGTGAACTACAGTGAAACACTTATATCGTGTGGTGCTTCGAAAAAACACATCAGTCACCCTTTTCTTAGACTGCACAATAGATCTACAGCACTAAATGCACGCAATCTCAGTCAGAAAGGCGGCTTCAGCTCTTCTCCCACCACATAGCTCTGCTCAAACTCAATTAAGGGTCCTCTGAACTAGTTTCACATGAGAACACAGAGAGTTCAGGCCCCTTGCTGGCAGAGCGATATTTCATGTTGTTCTTTATTAGCCTCTTTGGTCTTCCAAGTTCTAGATTCTACACTTCAATATGTGAAACACTTAGAAAAGATCTTATGTTGAAGAGGCAGAGAAAAAGAGACAGCAAAATGTTCTCAGAATGGTTTTAAGGAACAGTAGTGTAACTGAAAATCAAGTTCTTCAGAGTCAGGTAATGGGTCATTTACAGTAATATGGTATAAACAGTCCAAGGATTAAGATAAATGGGTAAAACAAACAGAAAGCATAAGCTCTCCCAGCATGGACGATTAGAATTTATCATACGCAGTTCATTTACAGTGTGATGGAGGAAAAGGAGAACCACATGGGTCTCCAAGGGCTTCCCATAAATTGCATTAATGTTTCAGGCCAGGTGGTTTGTGGGTTTTTTGTTTGTTTGGTTGGGTTTTTTGTGGTTTGTTTGTTTGTTTGTTTGTTTTTTGGTTTTGTTTTTGTTTTTTTTTTAAATCCAGAAGCCCCTGGAAATGTTTTCTTTCCAGGGAATTCTGATTTCTTTAAATTAGCCTTTTCATGATGTTAGTCTGGTAGTAGAGAACACCCAGCAATGGGAACACTCATAATGCAACTACCGTTACACATGAAGGAAGTGTATGATCCTGTTAAACATGTTTCCTCTTCCACCCTTGTTAAATCTGTTCCTGTGATTTGCTCTCAGGGAAACAGGCACGTGCAGGTTCAAGAAGTAACTAAATTCCTGTTGGTATTTTGTAAAAGTAAATCATTTGGTATGAGACTGATTGTTAATTAAAAAAAAAACAAAAACAACCAAACACCAAAAACCAACCTCCCCCAAAACCTACAGCCCTTCCCAAACATGTCATAAGATCTTCCCCACTTTTTTGCAAACAGCAGAACCTTGCAACTTTTGCCAGTGTCTGGAACACAAGGTCTGAGAATTAAGGCTTGATTTTTCTGCTAATTCCATCACATTGTAAAGTTGAGTGGCGCTCTCAAACCAAAACAGTTGTGAATACAAAGGAAGTTCAGCAAGGGAAAGGATGTTGGTGTCTTTGCAATCAGGAGTTCAGGAGAGCTCTGATCAGTTCTCTGCTCCACCACACCCTAAGTGGAAGACCTCAGCGAGTCCCTCAGGGCTGGACCACCCAAAGTTCTCAGATATCACACCGTACTTCTTTTCCCAGCACTTGCTGTTGCACAGCTCAGAGCTCTTAGCTGGTGCCCCAGCTCCTGCCCAGTCCATAGGAGGATGAAGGCTGATACTGTGCCTTAGACTGGGACCTAGAAATCAGTACTACACCAGGGGTAGTAGCGGGAAGCAGCCGCGGACTTTTGCAGATCCCTCTTTCAGGCAAACATGCGATGGGACTGAAGGCAGCCACCAGTGCAAACCATCACAAGAAAAACAGGACACTTTTCTGGAAGCATCTTTCCTGTGCTTTCAAATGCAAACAGCACGGTGCCGTGCTTGCCCAGCCCATGCCTCTACATGGTGAGACTGCCTTAGACACCATCAGGTGATTTTGATGGGAACAGATAGTGTAGGGATATCTACAGCAGCATCAGGCAGGTGCCAGGCTGCTAAGTGCAGGCAAGATGGCAGCAGCTCTGGATAAAATCTGAGGCAGAAATTGAAATATTTGTAGCTTTGATACCGAAAACATAGATGCTGGTGCGTTGTGTAGCTCAGTAAAGACTTTCCCCCCACCACTGCTAGTTGGTTGACCTAACTGCAGGGTCTAGGGAGCTGTCGGTGCTTGTCTTCAATTGAGATGGTCTGGGTGGTTTTAGCTGTGATAACAATTGCCCAGCGGTCAGGTGAGTATTGTCAAAATTGTTTTTAGCTTAGTTCAGTGAGTACTGTATCTGATAAAGGTCTAACCCATGTGGTCACCGAGGAACTGACATGAAACCTTCATGCAAGTCAGGCGGGGTGGGAGGAGGCTCTGGTGGTTTAGCTAACAGCTAATGGGTGAACGTAGCCAAACTTCAGTTAGGAACTGGTGAAGGAAGCACACGTAAGCAGAGTGTGTTAGAAAATATACTCAAACTGGGAGAAGGAAGAGATTTGTATCACCGATACCAAACTCTTCCCAGGAGAGAGCGCGGGATGCTGCTGACTTGCTGCAGTTCCTTCTGCTGGCCAAAGTGCCAGCTGAGGATCCCCAGGACACATGAAGGGTGAGCACAGCACCACTTAAAAGGGGTGTAAGCCAGGTAGTTTTCATATAAGATTTTTAATACTACTCGGATTACTCTTTAATTGATTTTTTGGAATATTAGGGGAAGTATCATTATAACTGTACTACTACCAGCAAGTGTTGAATGCTGACCAGGCTATAACAAAAGCAGGTGTGCAACTGCCAACTTCAGACGTCTAAGTACACGGTTTGCAGGATTCAAGATAGCACAACAGTAATGGAAAAAAACCTGTTAGTATCTTATTCTGAGTGCTTCATTTCTTTGCGTGATCTGGGTGTCATTTTTCTTGCCATGTGTGCAGTTTTGTCCACCACGTCAACAGCCAGTTCCTGGGGACAGTTGCTTCCCCATTGCCAGGGGGAGTTGGGTTCACGCTCGAATCGGTCCCATCCTGTGCCCAAGTTTCCTGGCTGGGTGAGGCAGTTCAGCTCACTCCAGACTCCAGCTAAACTGCAGACCATATGGATTCAGGGCAGTCTGAGCTCAAGTTATAGAGAGAATATAAAGGGATGCCCTTAAGTCCCAGTTCTCCCTGGTACTAGTGCTGTACTTAAATATCTTTCACAGGTAATATGAAAAAAAATCACTTTAAAGACTGTGTTGTGTCGTGGTACTTAATAATGAAGATTCCATGAATAACAGGAAATAATTAAAACAAATTAATTTCTTTTATAGGACATTAAGACTTTTAATTAAAGGAAGAAAAAAGAAGACAAGAAAGAAAAAAAAAAAAGAAACTTGTACCATTCTTAATGTTTGCAGGAAAAAAAAAATCCCTCCCCTCTATTTTTAAAAACTAAACATAGGAAACGTGGAATCTGAGATCTCCAAAGACCTGATAAAGAGGAACAGAAAAGAATAGGAAGTGGCTGTCCAGGATGAGTAGGTAGAAGATCACACACACAATCAGCAGAGATCTGAGTGAATCTTTGCAGCAGATGTAGCTCTTACACGATGCCAGCGCCCTCCACCTCATCAAAGTGTAACAAACCCCCTGCATCTGCCTCAGGTTGGGGGTCTAGCTCAAGGAATTGCCTAGTTTCAGGTAAAGTAGCAAGGTAGACAGAAACCATACCATGCTCTGTTGCTTCAGCCATGCTCCATGACCATGCTTGGAGTTGAAACTGAGAGATCTTACCATGGAGCAAGCAATATTGGATTTTCTGCAGTTACAGCTCTCAGCCATACTAATTTCAAGATGTTCAGTATTTAGTGAGTGTGTCAGCGACTTATTATTGCTTAAAAGATCGAGTTTATAACATTAAAAAATACGCACAGCAATAAAGTTGCTTTTGAGGTTGATTTGATACCGCAGCAGAATAGATGTTCATTCCCTTGAGAGCTTGTACAAAGAGACCAAGACCAGATGAAAAGAAAGGATTTAATCAACATTATTGTAGGATAGGAGCTAATTTCCTACAGGGATTGATCCCTTTCATACTATCAGTATATTCCCTTTGTGTAGAAACTTTTCATATCATTCACATAATCTTTTTCATCTCTGAACTTTCACTGTCATAAAAAAGACCCAGAGAGAAACCTCTGGGTTGGGGTTTCACCCCCCACCTCTCTCATTCTTTCTTTCTTTCTTCTAACCTAATTTATGTCCAAACACTTTTGACTTCAGCAGTTCTGAAGAAATTTATTAAGAAATTGTTGCATTTTGAAGGAATGCTAAAAGCAGGTTAAGGTTGTTTGTTCTTAGGAGATAAAAGAATCCCAAGAGACTCTTTCGAAGTTTAGCATTTTGGTGAAAAATGACTTTTAAACTCAGAAGCCTCACATCTTTTAGAATGGCTGGAATTGAGCAGAGAGACGGAATGGGAAGGCACTTGTTTTATTTGCCTACCCTTAATGCTGACATTTCTCCAAGGCAGATGTTTTGAACAGACAAGGGGGGAAAAAGCGGATGAGAAATTAAATTATTCGGCCAAAGAACTGTAGAATTTCGGAACTGTGAGTTGAACCCTGAGTTTTCATAAAATCTCGCGGACGTTATCACTGGAGGTGATCCAGCTGTAAGCCAAACTGGCAGAGCGATGTCGTCTCTCGCTTGCAGTTTGCCAGGAAGCTGTGCCCGTCTCTGTCAAAAATGGGTGCAAGTGCAGGTTTCCCTGTCATTTTGTAACTAAACTTCAGGTTGCAAAACCTAACTTCAGTACTGGATGTTGACTTTGAACATTGCATACAAACTGCAGAGTGTGCAACACATAACACAAAAGCAAAGCATGGAATATTTCACACATGCTCCACTGGTTCTCAATTAAAGAAGCTCAAACCCAATTCAGTGTGCCTGTTTTAATCTCCAGGGCTGAGGTACCAAGAATTCGCTCCTTCCTTTGTGAGCCACCTAGACAGATGGAAGACAGGGCACAACTTTGAATCAGAAATGGCTTAGTGGAAAAATATAGAGAGAGTCTAACTCCTTATCACAAGAAAACAGAGTCAGCCTCAGCCTGGCAATCTTTGGAGCAGAACACTCCTCCTTCTCCTCCCCTTGAACAAATTACGCTGCAATAATGAAGGCTAGCTGCGTGACGGGGGAAGGGACATAATGGAGAGGGAGGGGAAAAGCAACTGGAAAAGAATGACTGAATGAAATAAGAGGACAACATGGCTCCATTCTGGCAGAGTCTGGGCTGTTCTTCATTTTGTTGTGGTGGTTCAGTAATGTGGTGACGGAGGTCTTAAGGAAGCTAGACCACATGTGCACAGGTTATCTGAACACCACAGTTCATAGCTAGCAACAGAAAATATATATACATGGCAAATGAACAAGGATTTTTTTCTCTCTTGCACTACAAATGTATGAGACTTCAAGTGCCTCCCTGATTCACCAGATCTTTGACACTGTAGACTACAAGATCTCACATTCCTCTTCTCTACTGAAATAGGAGCTTTGTTCAGTTTAAAGATAACATTATACACAGCGATTCTAGTGACTACCTGTTTGACTCACAAAGAATTGAAGTTTGCTAAAGATAAATTTATGATCTTCCAAATAAATAAATAAAAATAACTTGCTATGAATCTTAAGATATTCTTGGACCAAAGCAGCAAAATATAGTAATATACTGAATATAACTATACTTCTAAATTACATTGTGAATTATTGATGGAATATTGACCCACATAGTGTATCTCTAATAACCAATTTCTAACATCTACACTTACAAATTAATACACCCTAACAATGTATTACTGGAAGAGTAGATAAAACTATAAATTCAATCGTTTTATCGCCCTATATTTTATTAAAACCATTAGATTATTTTGCCATGTACAAGGTCAAACCCAGAAGTTACTCAACATTATTTTAGCCAAGTTACAGCACATGGAAGAGTTTATCAGGCCATCTTCACCTTTAAAAATTTAGTCTCAACAAATGTATCAGAATTAAGAAAAATAATTTGTTGTGGTCTTGACTGAGTTACATGTACCACAAAAGCAATAAGATTAGTGAAATGAACACAACACCAACCAACTTTGATGACTATATTTCTTTAACATAAAACCTACTAAAATAAATAAGAAGTGTATCTTTAATTTTTTTTTTATGCTAACAAGGAACAAAATTTTGTTTAATTTTATTGGCATATAAACATCACAGAATCATAATGACTGCTTCATTAACATCTCCTGATCAGATCCTGATCTGAGCTTGCAACGTTGCCAATTGGGAAAAACAAAGCAAAAGAAAAATCTGCTATTCACTAAGAAACACCAAAAACCCTGCAACATTCCAGTGTTAAAACCTACTTTTTGATTTATAAATTAACAAGATTACTCTGGAGTCAGTGAAGAATAATAAATATGATCAGTGCATAACGTACTGTGCAAATGTGAAAATAACTTGCAGCCACCAAAGCACTCTAATTAATATACAACTGTGAAGATGTTACTGAAGAACGTGCTTTCATATCTCTGCCTTTGCAAATCATAGAATTGTAAAATCATAGAATGGTTTGTGTTGGAAGGGACCTCAAAGATCATCTAGTTCCGACCCCCCTGCCATGGGCAAGGACACCTCCCACTAGACCAGGTTGCTCAAAGCCCCATCCAGCCTGGCCTTGAACACTTACATAGGGATGTTTATATATTTTTTTTAACACTTCCAAGAATATTTATATAGTTTTGCATATATATACATACATATATATGTATATAACTTTATATGTATATCTTATTGGCAAAATTTTTATTATATAACTTATTTATATACCTGACTCTATGTTATTTGCATGTGTTAATGCATTAGGATCATTTAGTATTCTGTACTCTAATTGCAGCTCTATTTTTTGAGGCATGATAAAATTGTATGCTGCCAGGTCGTTAATACTCCAGAGACCTTACAGCTCAAAGAATACAAAAACATAAATTCAAGAAGGTAAAAATGTCACAGAGAGAAGAAGCTTATAAGACTTCACACCACCAATGAATGTGACATGGACCAAGGTGACATTATCCAAGGGAGCTGGTTCCCAGTCTCCAAGTCCATTTTTTGTTTGGGTTTTTTTGTTTTGCTTTGTTTTTTAAATTTACAACACTCCTCAGCCTATGTTTTAAATAGAGCTGATGACTGGAAAAATTCTGAAAAGACACATTTAATCTGGAATTTCTCAGTATGCTATCCCTAGGATATGTAACAAACCTTGCTCGATTTTGATGAGCATGCAGTTGGCTTCAAGCAAGAGTTTATCTGCAATCCAGTGGTTGTGTGTAGATCCTTTCTAGCTCACCACTGCAGCTACCAAGGCTGTCTGACTGCAAGACCAACCATGCAATAAGACTGCAAAAGTCCTAGGAGCCACAAACTGAAGCAAACATTTTTTTTTCCTCCACTTTATAACTCTCCTTCTTTGGCCAGCAGTAGTGAAAATGTGCACGTGGCCTTTTGGCCACTCCACAAGAGCCTGATCAGGTTTATTTCTCATATTCTCTGGTGAGCTGCAGTGAAACTGGTGAGATTCAGGACAATTCAGTCAACAGTTGCTGGGCTTCTGAGTTCCACAACTGTGATGCAGCATGAGCAAAGATTATGGGTATTACCTGCCCTTTCAGAAAAACCACAATTTCTTGTGGTTAATACTGAAATAAAGTGAAACATCACCTCTATGACAATTTTCAGCTTTTTGGTTTATTTGATGAAAAATAGGGTGAAAGATATTTCCAAAGACAAAATGGTTTACAGAAAGAAATTAGGCTTCCTAGCCATCGTGAATTTTGAGTAGTTTACTGCCCGCATCTCCAGCAATAAACTAGGCACTGTAAATTTCGTGTTCACAGGGACAGAAGTTATACTCCTTACTCAAAAATTCTGTCTCTACAATTCAGCTTGTTCTATGTGTGTGTTAAACGTGAAGGCCTTTAGAAAACACAACCTGTAATTAGGTTTTATATTTCAGTCCAACCAAACAGGAATGACCATACAAGAAATTTCGAAGACTAAATGAATTTTTGCTAGGGTAAAAAATCCCAGCCTCTTTTCATGTCATTTACATTGCTGTATGGAAAATGTTCTGAGGGTTACCTTGTTTCCAATTAAATGGAGTAAAGGAGACAGAATTAAGCCTTTGTGGGAGATAAAAACTAGTGCCATAACCCAAAGAGCAGTACACAATCCAAAGTAAGGACACTTCATTTATATTATTCATGTATTCTCCAGTACGTTTCATAAAAATCTTTGAGCATTCTGAGACTGAAACACATACACACCTGTTTATTTTAAATAATCAGTGGGTTATATCAAATGCTTAAAGTTAATTACATACTGGAATATTTTACTGTACTGGGGAAAAAAGATATAAAAAAAATTAAGACTCATCCCTAAGATTTGAAAACCAAATGTGAAAAGCAAAAGAAGGAATTAAAAGTTCAAATTAAAGTGGTGTTTTTCAATTCCAAACTTGTAGTGAACCCGTGCTTCCCTAAGTGTTGGCCCAGTAGGAAAGGCTGGGAGAGGATCTTATTTACCTTTATGACACTCTTCACAGAAGCTGTCACATAATGAAGTCTCAACTTTATGTTTTTGGTGTTTGTTCAACTAGAGACTGAACTTTACAGAACTGCCGGTTTATCACTGCTGTGTTTTCTCAGCGTTTAGGAGAGCATTCTCCATCTTTAAGGCTTGGGTAAATGATGTGTTTCACCATGAAATCTCACTGGCATTCACTGGGGGAGGCAGACAAAGTACACAGATGAAATATTTCTACACAAACAGCAAAACCCATCATCATCCCAAAGTTCTTCTTATGTATATGCTGCAATATTTTATCAGTTCTCAGGCACAAACCTAAATGCATGCTTCTCCTCCAGTTGTAGATTTTCCCCTTGGAGCTATTATCCATCATTTCAGAGAAAGCATCCATCATCTCAAAAACCGTAAAATAAAAAATAAATAAAAAATAACATAAATCTCTCCATACAGTACTTCTCTCATATAAGTGCTTACACAAACACACACAGAGGGTTTGGCCAAAGTGTGTGTAATAGATCGCTTCAGGATCAAACCGATGTCTTTATAACGACGCTACGCCTTTCTGGTCCTCAGGGCTGCCTGTGCACCGTATTGCTCCTACTGAAGTTATAGTCATTTCCAACACTTGGGATCACAGTAGTTGTTCTACTTTCCTATAAGAATCCATATAAACAGATAGAGATGGTGGCGATAGTATAAGAAAAATACTCAGTTGGCTTCTTTTAACAGCTTCGAGTCCTCTGCAATGTCATACAATTTAACCTGGTGTTATTATAAGAACTGATTTAAACTGGGACAGATTCTGGCATGGTGAGTAGCACAGAACTAAGAACTAATTATTCTTAAATTTTTATGAGTCTTAGCTACCAAAAGCTCGCATTTGTCTCAATCTCCATTTCAGATAACTGTAAAAAGTTGTCACTTCTTATTTTGAGAGCAATGCAAATAAATTATAGTAATGGTTGAAACAGATAAATTACAATAGCACTTGGTTTAAAGAAAATAAACCACTAAACCAATAAAATATTGAGAGCTGTCCAAGGTGTTTGCAAAGAAGAGTATTTTGCAGTTAAATTTCTCCAGTGACCTTCTACAGTAAAGCTCCATGCTACATAAATCAGAAGAAATCACTTGGATGCAAAGAGGAACGGTGTGATATATTGTAACTAGAAAAATTATTTATAAAGAGAGCCATCTGGAAAAATGTCTTCTGCATGTTTTCCTATAAATAATGGAGAAATTTTGCATCATGAACACAAATAAAGACTTACACTCTCAGACAGAGTTCTCGGACCCACGATCTCTGTCAACCTCTTCATTTTATAATAATGAATTGATTTTCAATTGGAAATGAACAGTGTTCCTTCACTTTGATTTAAGGAATGTGACAAAATCAGAAAACTCAGAATGTTCTCCTGGGTTTTAAAATAAATAGTCTGATTTATAGCTTTCGAAGCTATCCACAGAAACTTATACCCATAACTGCCATCATTTTACACATACCTATATAACGTTAAGGTGGGAGAGTCTTCCAAGGTATTCACGACTCTACTAATTTGACTGGCTTTCACTGTGTTTTCTTGATGTATTTTAGAAGTTAAATTCTTGAAAACAGGGAGGCCTTCAGAAATCCTGGTCTGCAGAAATGGAATTCAAATGAAAGTATACTTATTGCTGGTTGCTGAAATGAGGAGATTTTGAACCCCATATCCAACTATAAACAGGTTATATCCTTCCTGAACTATTGTTCTGATAGGATGTGTGGAGGGAAAACAATTCTTTTATAAATGCTTTTCTTCTTAGCTTCTCTACTAAGAGGAGGATGATTTTATGCTAAGATTGTAATTATTATGGCACATGCCTTTAAAAGAAGGTCCATTTCTACCCATCTGGGCCAATTAATTACTGATCCAGGTATAGAAAAAAGGGATATTCCAAAGTGTTTCATCTGATTACAAACCAGAGACAAGAATTTAATCTTGTCTATAGAATAAATAACAGAAGTCATCAGAGTTGGAAGTTAATAAAACAGAGAAGTTCAACAAAACACTGCACTCGTTTGTTTGTATCAAATTAGTTGACTAGATACCTCTAGCTATCTCAGTTTAAAATTTGGTAAGATACAAATACAAGGCAGTTTCTGCCTTAATGATGCTAGTCCAGATCAGTTCTGTACTTTCCATATAGATTTAATTTTAGTGAGTTACACTGAAGCAAAAATTACCTCTGTCTTTAAAAACGTTCAGCAATGCAATACGTATTTCAAGCTAAAAATAACCTTCCCCAAAAATATAACCACCTGGTTTGCAGATGGAGAAAGGCACAGGTTACAACACAAGAGGTTATCACTGCTGAGACTGCGGCTATTTCTCTACGCGGACAGATATGAACCTATGAAAGCAACTGCTGGATGCCCTGTTCTCATGCAAATGTCCCCAGCGATAATGGATTGTGCAGCAGATCCTTGGCCAAGGCACAAAGATGTACTGCAAATCCCCCGCTCTTCTATCATGCTGACATCTGAAGCACCCAGCAGAGAAAAAGAGAAAGTGGCTTGTAAACAAATTACTTTCTCATTTATTATCTGAGGGGAGAAAAAAAAAAAAAGTAATAGAAGAGAGAAGGAAAGAAATATTTGGTAGTATTTTTGGGGCCAGCTGTCGCTGTTGTGCGAGGTTTGGCTGATGCTGAATGAGATACAGAGCAAGAGCTCAGTTCTTGCCCTACAGTTACTTCCCTCATGCTGGTTTTTTATAAAATCAGTCTGGAGGGGAGAAAAGCAGGATGAAGTGTATAACCTGAGTCCTGACTTTCCAAGGGGGATTGTGACAGCCTTTTCTTGGGACGGGTCCCAGTTAAGGGAATGATGGGAAGTCGTGTTTGGTGCCCACTGCTCTGATTGGAGGGTGTTTCATGGTGCTCCTGTCCCCAGGGCAATAGCTGGCAGTGGCAGCTCAGAGGGTAGCCAGAGGGGTTCAGCCTTCAGCAAGTTGGGCACAGGTGGAGGGTCAGCGCTGCGGCTGCTTGAACACACAGAAATACCCCTTATAAACCTGAGCAGAAAGTCTGCGCCAAAATGGGCCATGGCCAGTCAAAAGCATCTTCAAACAGCTCTTTTTCTTTGGGTCCTCACTTAGCTTCCAACCCTCACAGCCAAATGCTGTGTTATTTCACACACACCATCTCTACTCTTAAATTGCTGATTCCTTCAGGCAGAGATTTGTGTTCATAGTTCAGAGCTGTGCCACGCCACGTCTGCTGTCCATAAGGTGGCTTTGAAACATCCACGTATGCTTTCAATCAGAAAAAGAAAAAAGGCTATTTACAAAGTTTCCAAACTCTCTAAGAGAACGGTACAAATATAAGTGCATTTTAAGCGCTATTAAAGCTCACATGGACACAGGCTAAGCCACGTGAATCACAGCATTGCTTTGTGCATTCCTCAAAAGGGCTAATTTACATCAGCAAAACATACAGCCCAGAAGATTAAATCGGGCAAACATTGCTGGTGGGTTGGAGATTGCTCCTGTTTCAGCTTTCCATGTGATGGCTCCACTGTACAAAAGTACACAGAATCACAGAATTACAGGGCTTGGAAGGGACCTCTGGAGATCACTTAGTCCAACCCCCCTGCCAGAGCAGGGTCACCTAGAGCACATTGCACAGGATGGCGTCCAGGAGGGTTTGGAATGACTCCAGAGTTGGAGACTCCACCACCTCTCTGGGCAGCCTCTTCCAGTGCTCTGCCACCCTCAAAGGAAACAAGTTCCTCCCCATGTTCAGATGGAACTTCCTGTGTTCAAGTTTGTGCCCATTACCTCTTGTCCTATCACTGGGCACCACTGCAAAAAGACTGGTCCCATCCTCCCAGAACCCTCCCTTTAAGTATTTATAAGCATTGATGAGATCCCCCCTCAGCATTCTCTTCTCCAGACTAAAAAGACCCAAGTCTCTCAGCTTCTCCTCCTAAGAAAGATGTCCCAGCCCCTTAATCATCTTTGTAGCCCTTTGCTGTACCCTCTCCAGCAGTTCCCTGTCCTTCTTGAACCAAGGAGCCCAGAACAGGACACAGGACTCCAGGTGCAGCCTCCCCAGGGCAGCGTAGAGGGGGAGGATAACCTGCCTCGACCTGCTTGCCACGCTTTTCTTGATGCATCCCAGGATGCCATTGGCCTTCTTGGCCACAAGGGCACATTGCTGCCTCATGGTCATCCTGTTGTCCACCAGGACTCCCAGGTCCCTTTCCACAGAGCTGTTTTCCAGCAGGTCAGCCCCTAACCTGGACTGGTGCATGGGGTTATTCCTCCCCAAGTGCAGGACCTTACACTTGCCTTTGTTGAACTTCATGAGGTTCCTCTCTGCCCAACTCTGCAGCCTGTCCAGGTCACGCTGAATGGCAGCACAGCCTTCCGGTGTGTCAGCCACCCCTCCCAGTTTTGTGTCATCAGCAAACTTGCTGATGGTACACTCTACCCCTTCATCCAGGTCATTGATGAATGTGTTGAACAGGACTGGCCCCAGTACTGACCCCTGGGGAACACCCCTTGTCACAGACCTCAAAAGCAACTGCGTCCAGCTCTGGAGCCCCTAACATAAGGAGAGGGAGAGGGACTTTTTACAAGGGCATGTAGTGATAGGATGAGGGGTAATGGCTTCAAACTGGAAGATTTAGATTAGATCTCAGGAAGAAATTTTT